>JAPSES010000258.1:21477513-21496817 GCA_029822895.1 Maxillicosta whitleyi
TGTTGAACACCTCTAATCTTATCATGGGGTTCATCTGTAGTGTTCCCCTGTGTGTTTTCCCTCTCGTCCAGGTCACCTCGGTCACCTCCACAGATGACCCGGTGAGTGTGAGGTTTACTCCGTGTGGTCACAGAGACAGTAGTTTATGTCCCTAGCTGCTCCTTATACTGTTGTGGTGCAGTCCTGTTTGATCGATTCGTTCTCTAACTCAGATGGACGTAGGGTGTCATTATCCCACATTGGCTCTTTGTGTGTGTGTGCGTGTGTGTGTTTATTGTCATCCTTGAAATGCGTTATACCTTCACCCAAACGCACTGACTCCGACTCTGCCTCAGTCTCTGTTTGTGTCTTCAGTTGCCACTTCTCAATTAGGTTATAATGATCTAAACATGGTGTGGAAAGGGGATGGCAGCCTTTGATCGATCCCTGCAGTCATCCCAGTGTGAGAGGCTTGGTTCCTGTCGTCGTTGTGACACATCTAAGCCTCTGCTTGTGTTCTCTCAGCCCTCTCCCATCTCTGCTGTTTAATGTGACTCCATTCAGCTCTTAGTGCACTTCTAAAATTCAGTTATTTTCCTGTTTTATTATCTGTTCAGGGAATTCTTGCATATATTCTGCCAAAACATGCAATTAACTGCACTCTTACCATCATTGCATGTGTTTAACATAATGCACTAACAGTTACCAGATTTGTAAGCAGTGCTTTTTGTGGCAGTTCATGATTTTAACCAAATGTCCTGCTTTTCCCAAACCAAATGGTCAGTGCGAAACCAGTCATTGCACAAAACAAAACAAAAAAAAAAAAGAAGTCAGTCCAATAAGGAGTCTAACTGTCCCTCCTCATGTGCATGGCATTTCCATTAAAAGAACTTTGCTTTAATTTTTCAGAAACTATCTCATCAAATTTGCATTAGATTGTATATTTAGTGTACGCGTCTTATATGCGTTTTCCTTCTTGGTTGTTGCGTACTTCAGTAGCTTCATAGAAGATCAAAAGACAAGAACGTTGTATTAAAGCGAAGGCAATTATACAACAGCACTTAATGGTCCCACGGTGCCACTTAGTCTCTCCATTTGACAGATTTATATGTCACTAATGAAATGTCTGCTGACAGGTCTGTGTGGTCCTCAGAGTGCATTGTTGAATCAGCCCAGTTAGTGTTGTCCATTACTGCGCCTACACTTACCTTCTCATTTTGATCCTTTTTGCTGCACATAAAAATGTCAGCCGCGCTCAATAGTGACATCGCCTCAGCTTAAAACTGCCAATGGCCGGGCTCATTGTTTTCAACTCTGGAGTATTTATGAGGCGAGTAAAGCAGAGATGCATCTGCTGTCAGCAAGATGAGGACATCACCGTTCTTACGGAGAGGGCAGTGCGGAGCGAAAACGATGACGAGGAGGAGGAGGAAGAGGAGGAGGGGAAAGGGGAAAAACAGAGGAGAGCAGGAGGAGGAAGGAGAAAGTGTCCCTGTGAGTGGCTGTCAGATACCTGCAGGCACGCCGACATGTCAGCTGTCGCCGATAAGATGTCCAGCTGGAGCGATCATGGGCCTGTGTGCTCTGGCAGTCCTCCCACTCACTAGATACTGTAATGCCATTATAGATGTTCAGAGGGGGATGTAACCTTAATGCAGAGCTTAGAGAGCATCTGGGCCTTACAAGTTGTTTTTATTTCCAAACATGATTGCTTCATTTGACATTTATGGCGATGGCGGGGGCCGGGATGACCTGGTTACCTCAGAGAATGATCAGCCGCTCGTCACTGAACGGGGCCTGAAAACACACAGCTCTGAAAGACGTGTAGTGATACTTTCCATCGGCCCCATTCAAGGGTCTCTGCGCTAAGGCTGGGAAACTCATAGTAACAGTAGTAATAGTGTTAGATTTGTGGTAGTTCCCAAAAGAATTTTTTTTCTTTATTTGACCTTTTCTTAATTGATTTATCACCATTTAGTATAATTGTATGTATTTTGTGTTTTAATAATAATAATAGATTAGATCTCTTTAGTGCTTTTCAGGGATCCATTATTCATTCTCTTTCACATTCACACTCTGGTGGTGGGAAGCTACATTTGTAGCTGGGGCAGACTGACAGAAGGGTGGCTGCTACTTCACACCAAATGGCCCCTCCCACCATCACCAAACATTCCCTGGAGGCAAAGGGGGTGAAGTGCCTTGCCCACAGACCCAACAGACTGACTAGGACAGAGCGGGATTTGAACTGCCAACCCTTTGGTTATTGGATGACCTGCTCTACCTTTTGAGCCAGTGTTTAGTGAAAATTGTGCATTTTTCTATATTTATTTTACTGATTATAGAGGTTTATAAAAGTTCAGAGTAAATTCAATGAAAAAAAAAGAGGAAAAACTGACTTTTTCAACAAAATCTATCATTAACTGAACATACAATCAAGTGTTTCCATCCACTGTCATTTATCCAACTCCATGGGTTTTACTGGTGAATCAATGTTGTAGAAGACAACAGTGTTTCCATGGTAACTACGGAGCCTCTGAGCATCCAAATGATGAAATGATGAAAAACTGCATTTTACAGCAATTATTTATTTGGGTTGACAGAATAAGTGGATCAAAAAATATTAAATATTTTACATCAGTAGATGGTTTTGGGTGATTTTTAGTCTTAGAATGAACATTGTACAGAGTAGACATTTATTTGTAGTCTTAAAGTCTTCATAAGTGATGTAACAAGAAAAAATGTTGTGAAACACTAAACAAGATGGAAGACGTGCATTAGATGAAACAAGGCAGAAAAAAACATGTATAATGTAATAAGATGAAAATAATGGGAAAGGCAAAGCAATCCAAATATCACGTAAAAAGCCTGTCATTTAAAATTGTTACTGAAAAATATAACAAGACAAAAATGTTGAAAAAAAACTCAACTTAAGAAGAAAATCATGTAAATGATGAAAACAACATAAATAGTACAAGACCAAAGTGACATAAAAGACAAAAACAACAAAGATATGCAATAACATGTAAATGAAGTAAAAGATGAAACAATATGAAATGGCATAAAATATGATTATTTGTAGCTTGTATTCTTCTTAAAAGATGCAAGAAGACCAAAAATGCCAAGATGAAAATGGTATAAACAACAAAATAAAGATGAAAACAACATAAATAATGTAATAAGATGGAAAATAATGTGAAAGATAAAATGATACTAAAAACAATGGTAAAGATGGAAATGTGTACTTTTTACATCCTTGATAAAACATATGAGAGTTAAACATATTTTTTTTATATATAAAAGTCTCAATAAAATAACCTAAACAATCATGAAATTACATAAAGATGTTTATTTGTGGTTTTATTCTCTTCTTTTAGAACATAACAAACAATTACCATTCATTAAATGTAAAGGTAGAACATCTAAAACGTAAAATTATGGAAAGGATGTAAACATTTTGTATTTTAGCAGAGAATATAAGCATAATGATGAATGGAAAACCTGTGTCGTGGTAATTTTATAGCAGTAAAAAATATATTTCACCAGTGCTTCATTTAAAAAAAAAAAAAAAAAAAAGTTTTATGCACGTCTTTAAATCTGGCAGAAATTACTAATGCAGCTCAGTGATGAAGCATTGTGTGTAGCGCAGGTTGTGATTCTGGGGCCGTTTGTTTAAATGGTTCTAACGGAGCCGCGTGTAACAACGGTGTCTTTTGTTATAGATCTTGAAAAAACCCAACAGGATCAGAGCCAAAGCGACGCCTCACTGACGTACAATACATCAGAGTAATAAAAGTGCTCTGATGTGGAGAAGTCCATTTATCTTCCCTGACTCTGTTTTTGCTTCAGGAAGATGATGCAATTTATACCACAGCCCACTCATCCTAAATAAGACAAAATACACTTTACTCAGTAATTTAGAGCGGTGTCATATTCCATGGTATTTAATAATGAAGGCTTTTTATAACACAATACTCACACTGCAGTGGTGCTGTGTTGTACTGAGCCACTTATTTTTGAACATTCCTATAAACTCCATGTTCCTTTTTATTATTTCTATTCTTAGTTCAGTTTCCTCTCAGTGTTCGGTTGAAGTGGAGGCTAAATAAAGTTGCTCCATTTTAGCCGGTGATAGTGTCTTTGTGAGTTCAACGGGCAGTCGCTAGAGGATTGAGATGAGACGCAAAAAAAAAGGAGGCAAAAGGGTGAGAAATACACTTTTGTGCTTTGGATGCTGCATATTTTATGTTTTCTGGAGTCTTCAGATGAAGGAATACATGATAAGATAGCCCTGGTGTTACGTAAGCGCTGAGAGCAAAGATAAGGAATCTCACTACGCTGCATCTCACACCGATTACACAGGCATTCTGTTTACCGCTCTCTGGTTTTAGTTTATAAAATCCTTAAAACTGTACCAGATGTCTTGCGTTTGTTTCAGAGCAAAGCATCTCCATCATCACATTGTGTTGCGGGGGTGAAGCATGGGGTATTTCAGGAGTTTATACACTTGTCACTCTCTCTGGTTCATTTCATTTTATATATTTCTATTGCTGCTGGCAGCTTGAAGTGCTGCGACTTGAAAGCCATAAAACAATATTCTCCGGTATGGATCGGCCATCGTGACTGAGATTGAAAATGTAGAAAATGGAGTTCAAGGCCCCTGCCTGAGCTCTCATCAGGATTCTACCACTCATACTGTTTTATGGGCTTAAACATTACATTTTACATGTTAAATTTCATGAAAATTATTCATATTTTTAGTGCTTATATGTCCTTTTACTGCACGTTTTCCATTTAAGTTGCTCTTTGTTTTATTTCATAAGAGAAAATAGTTAATTAAGGTTTTTTTTTCGAACATTTATCGTCATTAATCTGTGTAATCAAAGCTGGTTTTTTTGGGTTCAGTACACTGTGAACATTATCTGACCTTGGTCTATAACTACAGTCCACACCAGAAGCCTCTGCTCTGTCTGATTTTTCTTCTCAGCCTTTGATACAGGCCATTTTTCTACACTAGTAATGCTAACTGTGATCAATCTTCTGATGAAATGTAAGCCAGAGGGAGCACTTAACCAGAGGAAAGGGCATTTCTGTACAGTCTGCTGCAGTCTGTTTCTTTTCTACGTCGCTGATGACCCATAGTCTCCACACATTTTCCAAATCCTCCATAGCCAACGCTCGACTGTAACTGCATCCAATCCATATTCTATTAATCAATTAAGTTTAACCTCATATGTGTGGAGTCATATGAACAGTATAGAAATGAGATCTCAAGGGTATCTGCTGGTTTTTATTCCAACAAAACCTTAGAGGTCAACCAATAACGGGTTTATAAAGGCCAATGATGGTTCAGCGGATGGGAAAAGTTAAAACAGATATTCCTTAAAAAAAATTTTAAAAAAAGAAAAAATCACACTGAATGAAAATAAATCAACAACTTTATTAAAAAAAAAAAAAAAAACTCGGAATATGACCCTCTGAGCATCTACATGAATGAAAACACAATAATGAAATAATGAATAAAATACAGTTATGGATAAATCTGAATCTGAACATTACACTAACTTTATTATACATGATTCTAGTTGCAGTTTTTACATTTTTTCCCCTCAACCTGAGCTTTTTATTTTATTTTCTACCAAATCTTAAACTCACCTGTCTCTATTCATATTATTTTTGAATTATTATAACTCATTTCTAGCCCCTGTTCTATCTTTTAAAGGCTGAGTGTTAGGAATCAATGAATATTTATAATGGAAATCAACCAGACAAAACAAAATGTGTTGTGTTAATACTGTGTACACTGAAATACAAAACATATTTTAATATTATTGCATTCTTATTTGCGGTAGATCACAAGTGTCCATTCTGATACACACATAAGCGCTGCCCGCAGGACGGATGGACACACACACACACACATGCATATATATAAGATAAGAGATATATTAAAGAGGTATTTGCATCATTATGCAAGATTCTTATCATCATTTTCTTCCTCCTTAATATGTGAGTTTATGATGATATGGTAGTCAAAGCAATTAAACCATAAATCTGAATATTAAAGAAAATGTAAGAAAAAAAAAATCATGATCCTAGCTGCAGTTTTTACATTTTATCTTTCCCTTAAAATCAGTAATTGTGTTTTATACATCTAATATTTGCCACAGCAGCTAACTTTCCACATAATGATAGTTTGTAAAACATCTTACTAACATAGATTAATTAGTCTGTTGCTACAAAAAAACTTTTTTTGGCCTTTTTTTTCCAGTCTGTGCTGAGAACTATTTTGGCTTTACAAGAAAAAAAAGATGAAACAGATTGAGTGAGGAGTTAGTAAATTAATTTGTTTTCAATACTTTCTTCTTCTATGAGGCTGGAGTGTTTGTCAAACTGTTTTCCTCTCAGCTGTGAGGAAACCATCCGCTCATCTGTGAGAATTCTAATGTACAATTTACATATAAATAATGTATGAGTGGGTTTGTATAACTGACAGATTAAGGAGATGATATCATGTTTTTGTGTCCAGTCGTAGTTGAAGCAGCTGAGGCCGGCAGACGGATCCTACTGTACCTCATCCTGCTGCGTAGAAGCAGCTGAGCCCTGTGGGTCGACTCCAGTTCCATACGCGTACAGTGTCTCTACGGGCTCATCACCTGACGTAGCTCTTTAATCATCACACTTCAATTATGTAATTACCAACAAGATTAAATTAGCTCAGATCGCTTTGTTTTTTCTGCATTTTCCCCCCCTTTTGTAAGACTTGCTCTCACTGTCGAGGTGCGTCTCAGCTCCCTCTTGAATCATTTTCTTTGTTTCAAACCTGAAATATCATTTACCGAAAACAGAAACAACACCTAGTGATTAAAATATTTAATCAGATTCAGTCGCCTGTAGCTGTGGAACCTTATATACACACTCATGACCAGCCTCTTTAATTGATTTTTAAGTACTTGTCGATCAAAAGCATAATTTTTTTGTCACGATTTCCCTCAGGTCCAGAACCTACTAATGACTTCTACTCTAATGAGAACTTTACGTGTTGTGGTCAGATGCACTTAACACTCTGCGAGAGCATTAAGCACTCGATTAATTAATCATTCTTCAAATGGGTCCTGATTTTGTTGTCAGTTAGCAGCATGTTGGACTGGGCTCGGCTCTGACTGATTCAGCCGTGCGACGGTGGATGATGATGATGATGATGATGATGCGTTTTGATCAACATTAATGTAATTAGTTGTGCAGAAATAAATAGTCCTGCACATGGCATGTACATCTGTGGAATCAGCACAGCATGTTTGGGTCTTTCTTCTATTATTGTCGGCTTCTCTCACACTTCATCCGCTCGTTCCTCATTAAGAAATTGGTCTTTGAACCTACTGAACCTATTTTAAATATCCCACTGAGCCGTCTGTACGAGTGAAGATTAAACATTCATGCCTTTATGCTTCTCCTTTTCAGTCTATAACCCTACTGCGCCTCTGTTCTGTGCATCGTACTGCCACAACTAAAGAAGACTTGGCTCCTTTTTTATTTCAGCCGTTGAACATAAATCAGATAATCAGCTGATCGAATCATTTTCCTCAAGTGGAGATCAGTAGAACACAGGGTTGAGATTGAACGACTCGCTGAGGCTGTTCTTCCCATTTGTCTTTGCTTCATTTGACCTTTTTTTGATACGTCTTCTATTTTTCTTGCTTTGTGAATTGGGTCTTTAGTATGTTTTTTTTTTTTGCAGTCGCTGCATTTGTGGCTGCTTTGTTGTTTGCTCTCTGGAAGAAGGGATGCATGAAATAGGAGAGTATGGGCTGGAATTTGAACCTGATACGATATGTGATTCTGAGTCAATGATCTTTTTCTTCTTTCAATCAATGCACATGGTAAATTTATGACTGGGTCTTTTTTTGGCATCACTGGGGTTGGTTTTGATGTTCATCTAAACAGCCGTTGAAATTCTAATGAAGTCAAAAATGATGCATCTGTCCTTTTTATTAGTGTTAAACCATCCATTACTAGTTTACGTGTAGTTTCCTGAGAGGAAAGGACACCTTGAATATCCATCATCATGTGTTGGAACTTCTTGTAAACATTATCATTATTATTTTTTTTTTTTCCCACAATTTCAACTAAGGAGAAGTTGGAATTGTACAGAAGATTTCAATTTAAATAGACTACATCAATATACAGGGTGTCCCAAAACATTTTAACATCATTCCATCACCTTTTAATTTGTTTAAAATGTGTTTGCTCTTTTTGCTTTCAGGAATACACACGCTGTTTACTGCGACAGAAAAGGCGTTCTGTGTATTGAAGTTTTAAACTCAGTCAAATGTGAATGCCCCACATATTAATATCATAAACAAGCACAAACAGAACAAACAGATTTGGACGCTGCATAAGAAGTTTCAAGAGGAAGTTTGTTTGTGTCGGAAAGGAACTCCATTAACGACTCGATCTGTTCCGCCTGTGATGCGGCACATTTGTAATAACTTTGGAACATTATAAAATTACCATCCCCCTGAATATTACATATGAACTTTGTAGAATAAAATATTTTATGTCCAAAATCAATCCTATGAGGTATGATTTTTCCTGACCATGTTGTCACTCCAATATGGATCTCAAATGATATCAGTTAGATTTACTTGATGACAATCCTGTGGTTATTAATGTGATGTCATCTGAGGGATCACAGGCTTCACATACATTTTCATTCACAGTCTTTGAATCCTTTAATTCCGCTCCACTCTGTAGAGGCTGAAATATCCAAATCTGGCTATTTGTCTCTGAGGAGCATTAACTTTAACCATTTCAGTTTTCTGCTCCCAAACTCTGGAATGCACTTCCCTGTGACAGCTGTAATATTGACTCTTTACCCCTCTTTAAATCCAGACTTAAAACTCATCTGTTTCAGTTATCTTATGCTCTTTCACTCTTAATTATTAGTTTGTTTTGTGTTTACATCCTGTGCTTTTATTGTGTATTCTCTGTTTATCCTTGTATAGTGTTCTTGGGTGTTTTGAAAGGTGCTTTGAAATAAAATGCATTATTATTATTATTATTATCATTATTATTATTGTTATTATTTCAATACATTTCTGACACAGATGACACAAACCTTAACCATCTTCACTCCTCCAGGATTAGACCTGAACCTGAGCATAATTAGAATAACTATTATTTTAGCTCATTACTAGTCCTAAACTTCCTCATTTCTTGAATATGTATCAGCCTAAGTATGAGGAATGGATTTATTTTTGTAAATATCTGCGATGAAATAAGTGTCGAAGTATGTTTTAATACTGCTGCATTCTTAATTGGCTTTTTCCACACTGTTCTAACTATGTCTCATTTTGGGTTGTAATGGATCATAGACGTTTACACTGCTAAACACATAAGCACTGCCTTCTACCGGAGCAAATCCTCTGTTTTCTGTAGCACTAAGACATCATGTAGCTATCTTGCTGGATGCTAATTGTATGCAAAATATATTTGCGTCATTATGCAAGATGATCAGAGGAGTTATATGTTCTTCCTCTTTAATTTACAACTTAATGATGTTGAGGTTGCGGTGGGGTCAGAAATGTCCTGTTGTAGGGACTATGTTCATTAGCGTTCTTGAAATTGTAGCTCGAAGGTGTTAAGACCATCTGCCAGTTGACAAAAAATGTAACACATTACTTCATTATCGAGATGTTAATTTGAGCTGGGCTGCTATTTTCAAGTGACCTTTGAGTTTGAGGAAAAACAGAAGTGGATTCACTCTGGATGTTTCACTTTTTTGGAATTTGTAAAACATCCACACCTATGAAAACAGCTTCATATTCAAGATAATATGGCTAGTTATTATAATTACAAACCCTGTTTTAACACTACCCAGACAGAGCAGACACTGTGGTGTGTGTGTATTATAAGCTAATAAATGGGATCACATGTTTGTGGTTTTCCACTGCACAGCTAAGGTTATTTATCATTTTCCTGTGTGGACTGTTTGAGGACTAACTCTGTCTCTTTTGCGCTGCCCCAGAGTGGGCAGCATTATATTTTTAGGCGAGAGGCTTTTTCCAGCCAGTCATCTCAAAAGCATGCCAGAGCCTGCAAGAAATTCTCCCCCTTGTTTTGTTTCTGCATCATTTGAACTAATAAATCTGCAGCTGTATGTGTTCATGTGTAACTGTGACAGATGGGTGTGATCAGATTGTGCCTAACAGACTGTGGCTTCCTCCTCTTCCTTCTTCCTCTTCCTCATTTTCCTATCTTTCCTTGGGAACATACAAACTCAGTTTGCTTGTCAGAGCTGTTTGATCAGAAGTAGTCTGCTGAGAGTCTTTTCTTTGAACTGACTCGCACTTGTTTTTTTTCCACTAAATCTTTTGCTCTGTTGTTTGGGGCATTATAAAGGATATACTCATCTCACCAAAGAGAGGGAACAGTCTGTATTCTTTCTGTCCATTTTTATACGTGGAGGCGGGTTGCATGCTGTTGTAGAGTGTGCATGTCAGTATAGATCACAAGCTGTTGATCTACAGTACATGTCTATGAATAGCTTTGCAAACTCCCTGTGCATTAATATGTATATAAACATGTGGCTGTCTCAGTCCTTTGGTTTGTCAGGTGTGCTCTGTGCTGTATGCCACACTTTAAGGTGAAAGGATAAGCTGCTTCTGGTCATCAGGGGAACACTATGAATTTATCGTGGGAGCCAGAAAACTCACTGTGCAACGGTTTGTGAGACACTCCTGCCTCACTCGTCTTCACAAGTGTGTCATTTGATTAGAAATGAATTATTCATCTCACTTCAATTTTTTCTTAGAAAAACATTGATCACAGAATCAGGGATCGGTCTGCCTGTGTGACAGTCGGCCTGTAAGACAGCACGCTGTCAGAACCCGCCTCGTCTCCTTCAAAAGCTGCTCACTTTTCTTTCCATCTCTCTGCTATACTGTTGCATACCTAACTTTCAATGCATTTTCTTTTTAGCCTCCGCTTCCTCCTCCTCCTCCTTTCTTTTCTGTCTCAAGTTGAAATGACTGATCAGAACCTCTTTCCACTGACCCCCTGACTGTCTCTGTGTGAGAACATCTGTAAAACAGAGTAAACACTTTCAGAAGAGCTTGTGAATAATTTGTACATCTGGGTGTATTTGTGCTTGTGTGTGTTTTTGCATGGACGTGCCTTTCTTGGTGCGGTGCGCCGTGTGCTTCTGACTCTATCCGGCATGCTGTTTCATCCCAGTACATCCAATTCTCAGCTCCTGTGTGATGTCGGAACAGATTTATGTTTAATGTGCAGGCAGGGCCCAATTACTAGGTGCCCTTAGCTGTACCTAGAGACTTTCAAGAGGTCCTTCCCACGTCGGATAAAAGGCCAAGATGCTGTAATCTATCTTTGACTTGGCTGTTCAGATGACGTAGTAAGGATGCTCATGTCCTACACTGGCATCATACAGAGTAAGCTCCACCTCAAACAGTCATTTGTGGCCACATGTCTTTGTACTTCTTTGACCTGTGGTTTCACAGACTAAAAATTCCAGACATGCAGAGGAGGCATGAACACCCCATTTCTTCATATGCCTCTTCATCCGTCCTTTCCCTCCTCTCCTCCTCGAAGCCTTTGGGGAGAGCAGCTGAGTCACTCTCTGTCCTCCCTCTCTTCATCCTCATCTACTCCTGCTCCTCCTTCCTCCACCTTCCTTCTGCTTCCTCTTCCTATTCCTCTGTCACATGAGCTCTCAACCATTCCTGTTCTCCTCATACAGCTTGTATGTAGCCTATATATGTATGTGTGTGCATCAGCATTTGCAAAAAACATTTTTGTTCATATTTGTGATTTCACTGTCAGTGTGCATGTCCCCGATTAGACATTCCTATTAGTCAGAGCTGCAGCATTGGACAGCAGCAGCAGCAGCCGTTGATGGAATCGCTCTTGAGTTGAGCTTTACGTTTGAGAGATAAGAGAGTATGGCTGTCAACCCACCATACACACAGACACACACACACACACACACACACTACAGTCTATGTTTCCCTGAAGTGTCTCACTTTCTACAAATCCATTTCTAAGGCTCCATTCCTTGCATGATTCTGTCAGGATGCATAATCCCTCATCACCTTTCTTAAACCGTTTTACTTCACTTTCTGTTTTCATCTGTCATTGCGCTAGACGTGTCCCTGTGTACTTCTGAAGCTCGTGTATGCTGGTACATAATGTCCTTCTTTTTTGTGTCTAATACAGGCATACTCTCATTTCCTTTCTCTCTTGAATTTGTCCACTCCTTCGTTTTCTCTTACATGGTCAGCACCAACTTCATGCCTGTTTCTCTTCTCTGCTGACGCCTTCTTTCATCAAACACTTAACTTCTTGTCTTTTAACTAAAAGCTTGTTGTTGCATTAGCTAATCTCTCAGAAGACATGGCACAGATACAGGAGTCAGTACTTCCTGCTTCAGCTCATAGCTATAAACAGGCACTGCTTTCCAGACAAATATCCCTTCATTATTTAGATGACACAAAACGGAAATGGGGGAGAACGAATACATTTTGTGAGTGTCAAATCAACAAATGAATGGTTATTTAGCTTTTGTGTGTTGCGTATTTTGTGTGATATTGATGCTAGAAGATTAATCAACAATTAGCCGCTGTGATGTGCCGTGAGACTCTTTCTCTGTGCCGTGAGAGCTGATACAGTGCCAGGGTTGTTGCTTGAGATCCTATAATTGCCTCAGAATTCTTCCTGTAATTAACACTCTTGGATAATTAAGTCACATTCCCAGACCTCGCTATTCTCACATTATTAAGCTTAGAGCAGCAGGAGGGAAAACATGTTCATGTGCAAGAATGTGATATGTTTAAACTATGATGCCCAGACTGAATTGAAACATCTGATTACTTGCTTTTTGACTGCAGCAGCTGCTCTTTTTTTTAATGATGCAAATTCTGCAAATTGGATCCAAAACTGAAGAGACTGCACTTCAGTATTTGTTTGGTCTCGCTGGTTGCTTTCTTACAAGCGTGGTCATATTTTAGCGGAGGCTGTTTTCAGTAGTCAGCCGTCCCCGATTCAGAGCTTGCTTGCTTGTCTTGGCTGCAGCGAGATTAAAGCTGAGTGGAGGAGAGGGATGGGAAGTGGACCGGGCAGTGTGGCGGTTCCCAACGGCACAGGATTAAAGGGTGGGACAGTGAACTAGGCCATATAAACAGGCTCAGCTGAAATATGGACAACAGACCATAATATAGACAGAGCTGGATGTCCCAGTACATTTCATCAGCAGGTCATTATGCCATAATCCCAGAGCAGCCACTATGAAGGCGCCATGTGTGTCAGACAGGGATAATTATCAGTTAGGGACACTTGTGGATATTGCTGTTTTCACCTTGATGTTAGAATTAGAAGGTGCTGATTGCAGATGTGCCCTGTTTTATAAGACTTGTACTTTGTGTGGGGGCTCCATTGCCCATCTTCAGATGGTGCAGAACGCTGCTGCTCATCTTTTAACCAACACACACAAACACCAGCACATTTCCCCCATTTTAGCCTCACTCCACTGGCTGCCCTGTACATTTTAGGATCAGTTTTAAAATGATTTTATTTACTTTTAAATCCTTCAGTGGCCGTGCCCCGCCCTAACTTTCTGAGCTGCTCCAGCCTTATGTACACCCCCGCTCTCTCAGGTCAGCTGACCACCTGCTCCTGAGGGTCCCTAAAACTAAGCACCAGTTCAGGGGTGAGCGTTTTTGCTGCAGCAGCTTCTAAACTATGGAACATTCTGCCTCCATGTCTCTGTCTGTCTTTAAATCCATTCTATAAACCTATTTTTTCATACTCAGTCTTTTTACTTAGTATTGGTTTTATTGCTCTGTTCCTAATTTGTTGTTTTTAATTGTACAGATTTCATTACTTTTATCTATTCTCGTATTTTATGCTGTTTTTTTTATTAATTAATTTTCCTCTACAGCATTTTGCTTCACTGTGGTTGTTTTAAAGTCCTTTCTAAATAAAATTGGATTGGATAAGAAACTGCACAGTGAATGGATGTGTGATTGAAAGTGGGCTTTTTTGGGAAGTAAAGATATGATAGACAAAGTAATGAAGAAACAGTGGAAAAATACACACACACCTTGGCTTTTTTTTTTTTTGTATTTCACTGCAGAAATGGAAGCTGTCTTCATAAGATAACACTGGAATAATATAGTACTGAATTGAATCCCAGTTAGACTGTAGTATACACCAGTTCCACAAGGATCTAAAGTAACTGACATAAACTCATGTTTTTTTTTACACCTTATTATCTGGTGATAATGCTCATGCTTTTTCTGGTAACTCTGTCATGAGAGGTGACACGTCTGTTTATCAGGTTGTCACTGAAATTAGACCATAATGGTGATCCTCCTTAAAGTGACACGAAACACTAATGCATGTAGATTGACAAATACATTAAAAACTGCATTTTCTATATGAAAATGGTTCTAATCACCACTTTCCATATAATAACCAGACCCAGTGATGATGCAATTCTACTTAATTTGACTATGAGTCCTGAAATTGTATAAAAACAATGTTAACATCTCAAATCAGAGGTGTTCAGCAGAACTGTCTTCAGATTCTGCTGAACCTCATTAACTTTCTGAAGCCTTTTTATTATACAGGGGGTAGTGATTTTGACTGAAAAAAACAACAACAACAAAACAAACAAAAAATGCTGCCGGTTTGAATCCGAAAATAACAAGAACCAGTTCAAGCTGCCGAATTGTTCTTTTTGTTGAACCACTCTAGTGTGTTGAAGAGGCCTTAGGGCTTTATTTCTCTGTGGGAAAAGACTGCATGATGGCAAGAAAAAGAAGTGTAAATAATCTAAACATAAGACACACATAAACAAATAGTGTTTTTTAGACAGTTGTTTGTCAGGCCAGTACAAAAACTCACACTAACCCTTTCAGAACCTCATGTGGTTCTACATTGGTGTCTTATGATTGTGTGTCGTACAAATGTCCTGAATTACTCCTGTTTCCTCATCTGCATATTTATCATCATACACTCAGACTGTTTCTGACTTTGTAATTCACAATCATGCATCAGGTGGCGTTAAATACAGAACAAGGGTAAAGTTACACTGTAAGCTTAAAGGTTTTATATGTTTGTTTTTTTTTTGTTTTTTTTTTAATGAACTTTAAAATCACATTTTATCGCTGATGATTTTAATGTCTATTTTAATTCATTTTTTGTGACTTTTGTGTTTTTATATTTTATATTTTAACTTTGTCTTTTCATGCCTTTCTTATGGTGCTTCTATGGTAAAAAGTGACATCTGGAGGTGAAAATGCAGATTGCAGTCAGTTGAACATCCCCTCATTCTGAGTTATGGTGGCTGCAAAGATGTCCTTCATTACAGTCTGTGCTGTTTTTATCTACTTTGGCCTTTTTACTTCCCAAGAAATATGAACTCAGACATGAGTCAGACATTTGCAGGTGACAGTAATGCACCTTAACACCAGATGTCATCAACTAGAAAATGACAAGAAGAGGATGGATGGTGGAACATGGTGAATTCTGTGAATAACTCTATGCTGTTTCTGTAAGATACAAAAAGCTCCTGATATGAAATGTAAAAAAAAAAAATCCTAATTCTCATTTTCATGCAATTATAAACTAATGGAAACATAAGCCTTAGATTCTCCTAAATCTTTCACACTAGATCTTTTAGGAATAGCAATAGCCATGCAGCTTGAACATTGAACATTTCTGTTATGTATTAGTGCCCAGTCACTGGAACTTTTTTGGGCAGTGCAGGAAGTGGCTGGGTTGGATATAATTGTAATTTCTGCAAATACTTAATCATAAAAATGTCACTATGTTCTAAATTAACATGAGAGTGGACAGTCGCTATGAGTGGTTAAAATGCTCTGACACTGATATACATGTACAACTGTAATTATGATGCGTATTACAGGCTCAGAGAATTTATATGTATTCATAGTTTTTAAAGATATATATACTGGCTACATGCTCTTTTAGTGAAAGGGGTGAATGCAGAAGAAGCTGAAAGTGAGATTTAGAAATCTTGTTATAAAACAGATGTTAGTTTGAGCTGCTCTTTCTGACCTTCTCTAATAAGGCAGGAATTTAAAGCGGACTTCATTAAATGTCACAAAACGCATTAGCAACAGAACATTGTATTTATTCAGTTTTCAGTGGCATGAATTAGACTAGTGAGTTCAGTGAGTCAGTGCAGGCAGATGGAAATGTAAGGGTGAAGGAAAGGTCAGGAATACCAACGCGCATCATGTTACAGTGAAAAAGTAGGTTTCAAATTTCTGCTCATGTAGGGTTTTAAATATCCTCCTTTCACATTATGCTATTTCAGCCTCAAAAATCTGTCACAAAATGTAATTAGCAAATCTGCAAAGAGCTGACGAAGCACATGTTGGATTTGGCTCTGACAGTCTGGAGGTAACATGCTGTATCCGAATGTATATATTCTTCTCTTCATCAGCTTTTCCTCTATTTGCTTGATATTTTTCTACCTTTTTCTACTTCAGGCTTGCCTTTGAACCATATTTCCCGCTGTATGATCATGCTGTCACCCTAATTGTCCTCTTTACTTTATACTTCGTCCTCTTCCTGCTTCTTCTCCCTACCTTTTTGCTGCCCATCTGCAGGTTTGCCCAGTGTCATGACTTCAAGGTTGCGTTTGCCTGCTGCAAGAGTAGCGATCTATTCTGACAACCAAAGTCACCTTTGTACCTTTAAATGTGTTGTCACTATACAATCTGTGCAAGTATCAGCTTGAGGATGTCTCAGTGTACTTGTGAACATAAACTTTGAAGGTGAAATGCCATTGAAGACTCTCCTTAAACTTAAAATTCCACAATAGCACTTCAGCTTACTTTGTAACTCAAGTGGTCGAAGACAAACCTAGACTCCTCTTGGCTCCTTTGCAGACAATTTAGCCCTGGATAAAAGACTCATCTAAAACGAGGTGTTCCTATTGGCTGTTTTACTACTGTACATTCCCATGCTTGACTAAGGGTGTGTGTGTGTGTGTGTGTGTGTTTCTCCACAGTAAAGAAAGTTTTCCATGAAGTACATTTTAAATCTGTGCTTTTCTGTTTCACTTGTGTTGGTCCGTCAGCTGCCTGCCTGCCTGTCTGTCTGTCTGTCTGTCATATTGTGCGTCATCATCCATCGCCTTGAATTTCTGTAACTGTCTTTCAAAACTTTCAGCATCAACCTTTGTGAGCACTTCTGCACTCTGTGTCCAATGTGATCTGCCACTGCCTCAAATTTGACAACAAATATGATGATTCTACAGGTTTGCTTTTTACAGTTTGTCAGCAGCAACTACAGCCAAAAGTACAACCTCTCACCTCAGCCTCCTCTACCGCAGCTGCTGAAAACACTACAAATACAAACAGCACTCAGTCTGTGCTTCATCTACTCTTGGCTTTTTACGTAAGAGGATAAAAACTCTGGTCCACACTCTGATATATTAGAGGACAATAATGAACCGTAATGATGGATAGTACCCGAATTAGAATACAAAAAAAGAGAAAAGGGGAAAAGCGTGGCTGTTGTGAAGTACTTTTAAAAAATGCCAAATCTGGTGAGTTCATTTTAAGGTAGATAGATAGATAGATGGATGGATGGATAGATGGATGGATGGATAGATGGATGGATGGATGGATGGATGGATGGATGGATGGATGGATAGATAGATAGATGGATAGATGGATATATAGATAGATTTTATTGATCCCAAGCTGGGAAATTGACATAGACAAAGTGTGCTAAAAGTAGAAAGGGATAAAGTCCGGCGGAAGCTACTGTTACAGGGAGCCTACTGGGAAGGAAAAAACAAACAAAAACAAGAACACAAATATTGTTTGTCATACACAAATTAAAGCATACTTATAAATATCATATGTAATTTCTGCAGAGTTCCCTAAAGTTCACTGACTGAAACTCAGAAAAATGCACTGGGTAGTAGTGAGCAGTTTGACGTCCTCAAGGTCATGTGGGCAAAAGCTGGAAGAATATCCAGCGTCTCATTTTAAAACATCTTAGCCAACGATGCTGGAAGCTGCCTAATTATACTTTTGACAGTTCAGGTTAGATTGATAGTGGCTCTGTCAGCTAATCTCATGCTGAACATTGTGGACAGACAGCTGTAGCTGCCTAATATGATGTGAAACACATATACTCCCAGCTAGTTTCTGCTCCATCTGTCTTCGTGCTGATAATAAGTGTCGTTCTCACCTGGGACCTTCAGCAGTAGAGAGGCTGATCTGCCTGATTCCATCAGTGCCTTTCAAAGATGCGTCTTCCTGGTTTATTACACGGACAGAACTTTCTCCACCTCACTGCTGTTGAGTGATGAATTATGAATAGATGTGAATCCAGCAGCTCTGTTGGTCTGGCCTTAGGATTGCTTTCAATTTGCACAGAGCTCCCCTTGCTCACTCCCTGGCTCGCACCGCTAGTCAGACTTCTCTCTCAAGGGACGGTGAGGGCAGTATTAGATTGCCACATGAAACTCTAACCCCACCAATAATTTAAAAAGTTTGAGAAATGAATGTGTAGAGATGCCCAATGCACTGTATATAGTTACACAATGTGAGATCCTGTTGTTGACCCTGTTTCTCACTGACCTCTTCATCCTTGCGTTGCTCCTCACACTGATAGCGTTTCTCGCCTTTCGTCTGAGCGGAAAAAGAAGGAGCGGTGCATGTGTGACCCCTCTCAGATACTCGTTGACTCGAGATAACCGGTTGTAATTGGCCTGGTTGATGAGCAAGCAGCAGGCAGTGAAAGGGAAGTAGAAAGGACAGGGCTCCTTTTAATGAAGCCAATGAGAAGGACACGGAGAGCCTGCGGGCTTCATGAAGGATTAGAGCAGGCTCCAGCAGATTTAGGCTTATGATGCTTCCACAAGTCTCTCAACCTTGGAGGGCTGAAAAGGACAGAAAAGTGTTCAAGTTAGAATGTTGAATGAGAGTGAGCGTGTTTACAATGTGTTGATATGCAACACTTTAGATTCCTCCTCCTCCCTACCTTGATACTAAGCTGCTTCCCATATGGAGATGTTGGTAAACAAAAGGATTTTGTAAAGGTCAGTGTCCCTAAGACAATAACCTTTTAGTTTACAGCTCACACATATATCTGTAGATCAAGATTAGGCATGTGTGTGTATTGTGTTTGTAAAACTATACTGTGTGGGGACACGAGTATGAATACACACACTCGTCCTGGGCTCACAAAATTTATGGGGACAAAAAATGCGTCCCCACAAAAACTTAGCACTGAAACATGTCTAAAATGACTAGAACTATATC
>JAPSES010000258.1:21496917-21509988 GCA_029822895.1 Maxillicosta whitleyi
ACCCATGGAAGGATCAGAACTATTGGTGCAGTTAAATCCACTGAATGTCTCCTGGAATCAGAACCAAAGGTGGTGCACTCAAATATTGCATGTGTAACTTTTTTTTTTGGCTGGGCGGTCCAGGGTGTACCCTGTTGGCAGGTGGGATGGTCTCCAGCACCTCTGTGGACCTCCAGAGGATTAAATGGACAATGGATGAATGACTTACTCTCCATCCTAGTACGATGTTACCAACAATGTATGGCTGTACAATAGGTCCAATGTCTTATATCATGATACTGTATATTCAGAAACAACAAATATCACAATACATTTTCTCTCATTTCAGTTAACTTTACCTCCACCCCTTTTCTTGAATCTGGGCTGAAAGTTCATGGTTTCATATACACAACTAAACTACATCAGCTGATTCTAAACCTACCCTAAAATCTCTCTCTCTCACACTCTTTGATATTCTGATGGATGTTAAGAAATGGAAAGGCCTGTTAGATTTTGACATATTTAGAAATATATACAAACACGTGACATTGTACTTTATTGTCAGAACCCAATACTCAAACCTGGTGCGTGTGATAGATCCAGCCAATTGATCTGTGTTGTCATATGGTCCCACTCCGGTGATATAAATTTTCACCAGCAGAAGAGGGCAGGTGCATGTGTTTATGTCCGTGTGTCATATGAAACCCATAGGCAGGTCAGGTTAGGCAAGCTTCTCATGATAAGCCTCATGCCTCAGAGACTTATGCGGATGATGTGATGGACTGAGTTATTGTGATGCACTGAGTCGTATCCCTCTGCTGTGGTGACTGACATTGTCAGGGACCTGCACAAAGTCAACTGTCGCCATTTACTTAATAGGGACAGGATACATTGAGCTTGGGTTGTTTGATGTCACTGTCATATTTTATTCAGCCTTTTGACATGCTGCACTCTTCTTCAACAAAGCAGTGGGTTTATTTGTTCAACTTTCCTTTCATCATGTGATACAAGCTCATTTGCAGTGTTATTTCAGTTGAAAGGCTTAGAAAGCTAACAATTGTTTTCCTTTTTCCATGCATTTTTGACATGTTTCACATGAGGCCTTACAAATACAATGGATTTTCAATTTCCCTGTTTTTCTTTTTTATTTTATTTACAATGCATATAAAAGCTAGAGAAGGAAACATCCATGAATATAAAATTGCTTCATAGTTATTAAGGGATTTTATGAACTCGAATAGGATGTAAAAATCGTACTGCTTGCTAGGCACAGCGCAGAATTGCAAAGTGCACTGTTTCAGCTGAATACAGACCCAGTCCTTTGAGGATTATCTTGGAGCTCTGGCTTTAATTTCACTGTTCTGCTGGGTCAATTAGAGTTTGTGATTGTAATTCCACTCATTTAGAGTGTTTGATCGCTGCTGTTGAAGGGGAATTGAGCTAAATTAATTTGTTTCACTGTCTGTCTCTTTGTCTGTTGCCTTCTTTCTTTCTCTCATCCATATCCATTCTCTCTCTTCTTTTCTTTCTTAACCTTTTCTTTTTTTTTTTCCTCAGGTGTTTGGCCCACTGATTCAACCCCAGCCAGGAGTAGGTGGAAGCAGCTGAGAGAATGGCCATGGGGGTGTCCCTTGGCCAGGTCGTAGGCTGGATCCTGCCTTTCCTGTTCTTGCTAGTAATGACCGTGGTGTCACCCAGCAGAGGCCAAGGATGTCCGCAACGCTGTGAGTGCATTTCGAAGCTCAAGACTGTGTCGTGTCATAGTAAACGCCTGTCTGCTCTACCAGATGGCATTCCATCAGAAACCAAGATCCTGGACCTAAGTGGGAATAAACTTCGGTGGGTAGAGCATGGCGACCTGCTTCCATATCCACGTCTCGAAAGGCTAGACTTAAGTGAGAATGTAATCAGCGTCCTGGAACCAAATGCTTTTTCTAGTCTCCAGAACCTACAGTCGCTCTCGCTGAGGGGTAACCAATTGAAACTGGTGCCCATGGGGGCTTTCTCACGTCTCTCCAACTTAACATCATTAGACCTTAGCGGGAATAAGATTGTAATTCTACTGGATTTTACTTTTCAGGATCTGAAGAGTTTAAAAAACCTAGAAGTTGGAGATAATGATTTGGTTTATATCTCAAATAAAGCTTTTCTGGGTCTAGTTGGACTGAGGGAGTTGACCATTGAGAGGTGTAATCTGACGTCTGTGTCGAGCCAGTCTTTGTCTTACCTTCATAACCTGGTGACTCTACGGCTCCGCTACCTCAGTATCTCTACCTTAGAGGACCAGAACTTCCGTAAACTGGGAAATCTGAGAGGCCTAGAGATTGATCACTGGCCCTTTTTGGAATACATTTCCCCTCACAGTCTGCAGGGTCTCAATTTGTCCTGGCTGTCAATCACGCACACAAACATCACCTCTGTGCCGACCTCTGCTCTACGTAGTCTGGCTCACCTCACTAGTCTCAACCTGTCCTATAACCCCATTTCTGTCTTGGAGTCTTGGGCGCTGCGAGACCTCATCAGGCTGAAGGAGCTGCATTTGGTTAACACCAACCTGGTCACAGTCCAGCCTTATGCTCTGGGTGGCTTAAGGCAAATTCGCCTTCTTAACCTCTCCACTAACAACCTGGTGACCCTGGAGGAGGGAGCGTTTCAGTCTGTCAACACTCTGGAGACGCTGCGTTTGGATGGGAACCCTCTGGCATGTGACTGCCGCTTACTCTGGATCCTTCAACGGAGGAAGACCCTTAATTTTGACGGTGCTTCCCCAGTGTGCATGACACCCGTTGAGGTACAAGGACGAGCTCTTACTGCTTTCTCGGACTCGGCTCTCTTTGAACACTTTACCTGCCAGAAGCCCAAAATCCGAAACAGGAAACTGCAACAGATATCTGCCCGTGAGGGACAGGTCGTGTCATTCATTTGCAGAGCAGAAGGTGAGCCGACACCTGTGATATTCTGGATTTCTCCTCAGCGCCGCCGCATCACCACCAAAAGCAGTGGCCGTGTCACTGTGTTACCAGAGGGGACTTTAGAAATACGGTATGCCCAGGTAACAGACAGTGGAACCTACATCTGCATTGCCAGTAATGCTGGTGGAAATGACACCTATTTTGCCACACTTACAGTGAGTGGGCTGCCTCTGGACGCAGCCCTTATGGCAAACCGTACCTACTATGCTGGGGACCTCAATGACACGAATCTGAATGATACCAGAGTCTTCCTAAAGTTTACTCTGGATCTCAAAACCATCTTAATATCCACTGCAATGGGCTGTATCATGTTCCTGGGTGTAGTTCTTTTCTGTTTCATTCTGCTGTTTGTGTGGAGTCGAGGGAGAGGGCAGCACAAAAACAATTTCTCTGTGGAATATTCCTTTAGGAAGGTGGATGGACCTGCCGCCAGTGGAGGACAGGGTGGGGCACGCAAGTTCAACATGAAAATGATTTGATTATTAAAGACTGTTTCCACTTTCTACAATACTTGTTTACAAACTCTAAGAAACACGGATGTAAAGGGACATAAAACACTGGAATGGACCCCTTTCTATTAGCAAAACATTATAGACACTTACTATTTGTAAGACATTTTATCGAGAAAAGGTGTTATTATTCAGAAACTATGTATGTATGAGAACTGGGACTATGTATGTATTTGATATATTTCTATTGCTTTCTGCTGTGTTCATATTAATGTGTAGAAGGGGATCTGGATTATAGTTAAAGACATTCATAATCCTGAATAGACCAAGCAACAAAAGCACCCAGATCCCTGAGTCTTTAACCTCTACAAAGCTCTTGCCAACTCAGTCCTTCTTTCATACAAGAAATTCTATCTCCTTTGACTTTTAAGGACTTCACCTCTCGACTCCATCTGAGGTGACTCAAGCTCCCTGTCTCCAAACTCATGAATACATAATAATAGGTTGGTGCTCAATGAATGCCAAGGACTTGCCAATGTTTATTTGAATAGTTCCAGCTATATACTGCGTATTTAGACTCATCAACAGTCAGAACTACAGAGCACTATTATAGCAATTTGACCTAAATACAAGGGGTCAGCTTGAAGAGCTTTTCTCTCCACTACATCAGACAACTAGCAGTCAGCTGCAGTAAGTCTTTGTAAAACACTGCCAACACGACCATTAAGCACCATTTTAATCAATTACAAACTGAGGGAAGAGTGACTTCTTATTGGATTGCTCTTTAAACAAAAACGGGAGTCTACAATACAGGTTAAGTTATAATTACAGGACATAATGCACAGTGCTATTGTGACAAATCAATACAATGCAGTGTATAATGGAGATGCACACAACTCAGTTAACTTTTTCCATGGTTGTCTATTCAGTAGAGACACCAAAATAATCCTCCCCTCTTGAAATGAAAATGCTGTATCATAAATATGAACGCATGTACAGTGAAAAAGTTGACTATTTAACTTGTAGTATTTGTAAATTGGGTGCATTCATCCCAGAGGTGAAGAGATCCTGCTGTATAGATAAAACAAAACCTGTATCAGATGTAATATATATTTTGTAATCTCTCACATTGAAATATTTGTGGTTGTTTATAGTACTGTCGAGTGATCAGATTTAATTGTTCTATTGTAATTCTACTGTTCAAGTCTCTTTTCGAATCCAGTTCAATGATAACGCAGCTTTTATAGTCTCACTCTGTTGTTTTATCAGATAGAAACTGTAGTGGGACATGATGACTCTTCCAGTTCATGCTCACAACAGATCATGAAGGGCATATATGTCAGGTTTCAGTTCCCTTGTCTATTTTGGGTGGTAGGTGACAGTGGGGAGGCTTGGCTGACCACCGGGGGAGGGAGTTAAGACTCATCAGGACTTCAATTGAGACATGCAGAGAGGAAACGCTAATGTGATAAAGACCTCGGGTGTTGAAACAAAGGTCGTGAGGAAGTTTTGTGAAAGCTGTTGATACATCCTTGAACTTCTTCATCACTGTATAATAACGAAGGACTGAACGCTCACTTTTTACGATATAAAGATAGCTATAAAACACTGTGATAGTATAACTTTGAGGGGAATTTGAAGATGAAAGTGTTTCATATTGGATTAAAAATTCCAAAGTGTTAGTTTTTACTGTGACTTTGTAATAAACGAATGTAATCAGTAATTATGGTACATGAAGAGATCATGTTTGGGTTGTGCAGAACGTCTGTAGTATTCTCAACAAACCCACACTTGAGGGAATACATCCAGTTTCCAGACATAACTGGAAGTATTTAGGAGCAAACGGGCAATTTTTTTAAACTGTTCTGTTCTTAATTCTCTTGATGTTTGTGTTCATCCACAGGGAGTCGATACCACTGGATCAGAGATCTAGCTTATAGTACTGCACTATTAACAGTGTTCTGCTGCCCTCTAAAGGTAATAAATGGAAGTGAAACTGCACTATTAGTACTAGAGCAAATGGGGACATAACCTTGCTGACTTTTAATAGAACGTTATTTATATCAGTTCTCAAAAGCCAAATGTGAAACAAATGGAGGGCTGGATCCAGCTGTATTTTAGAAATATATTTCACACAACAAAACCAACCCCTCTACAAGTTCTCCTGGTTAAAACAAATGTTAAAAACTACACAAATGATGTGATATTCCATGTTATCTAATTTAATATTCACTGCACAACAACCGTTTACATAAAAATGTATAAATCACAGTACATATTTATTAATAAGGAGCTCTGGATATATGAATGGACTTATATGGCGCCAGTTTAGCATCCACTGTATGGTTTGAAACGTGTTTATGGTACTTTTCATTGTTCTTTGCTGAATTCATGTTGTACATATGGAAACCATTGTGTCTGGAAATTGTGCTAGACTGTTTTGTATTGTATCGTTTTATAAAATGAAGCACACTGTTTATAAAGCATGCAATATGGTCTGCTATGATAATGTCTTGTCCCTTGGCCCATTTTTTTTTTTTTTTATAGCAGTGATCTGATCTTTCCTGATCCTTATAGTCGTTCTCAAAAGCTGATTTAGACCCGTGACCCCCTCACTGTGAGATTTTATGTTCGATATGTTATTTGGATTAGTTTTCTCAGGAGTTTGTCAAGTTTTTATTTAAGAAATTAAGTCATCAGATGGATGGATGTGCTATCTACGCGACACATAAAGATGTACTGCCTAGAAGAAACCCTTTGTTGTCATTATTTACTCTAGTTAACGGGGTATGGGATACTGAACCACAGTTAAAATGTATGTACATACAAGTTACAAGATGAAATTAAATCATTACTCCTAAAAACAAATATTTTATTCCTAAATAAACAAGTGTCAAACAAATTTGTGGGATATGAGAAATAGTTTACAGCTCACTGAGTTAATAACTTTATGACTCGAAGGGTGAATTTGTTTTAATAATCACTGTATCCACTGACATTCTGGAGAGCTTGAGCACAGACTTCTCCACAATGGAAAAGAACGTTCCTATGATGAGTGAAACTGACATCAGGCTTTACAATCTGCAATGAACTGCAAAAATGTAACAGGGAAATGTCTCAGAACTGAAAATCAGTGGGAAGATTTCATAGATCTTATTTGTTTTGTAAGTTCTCCATTGGATTTACATTACAAAGCATTATACAAATGTTTCCATTCAAGATACTTTAAACGTGAAAATGTGACTGAGGTTGGAGTTCCTCCTGCCATGGCATGAATAAAGTGCAGTAGTCTGTGCAGAGGTGGTGTTTTTGGAAGAAAATCAACATGATGCTGATGAAGCCACTGAGAGATTCATCATCAGCCAACATGGAGTGGGTACATCATCACTGCATCAACGTGTGAAATAACAGCACAGAGAATGAGTCACTCAAATTCACTTACTTGTTTCATAAACTTGTACAATGCACTCACTGCACCCCCACCCCCCATCTTCAATTATATTTTTAATATGGTTAGGACAGGAAATTATGTCAGTTTGCACTTCTGAAGTTATTTCTTGATATAGCATGGGATGACTGATGTTATTGCAATGATGCTGTAAGGTGTGTGTGTGTGTGTGTGTATGTGTGTGTGCGTGTGTGTGTATTGGGGGGGGGGCAGCTTTATCACACATTTTATGTTACTTTGGTGACCATTTTATTGGTTTTAAGAATAATTTAATATATCATTAACATTAAAATTAATTTACTTTACACTTAACTATGGGATTACTTGGTATTTCTTACTTCCTCAAACTGTATATTCTGGGATTTCAGTTTGTTTCACTGTCATTAAGTGTTTACATTTATGTTTTAACAATTGTTGGGAACTGTTTCATGTCATTTCATTCTGTAAATAATGTGACACTTTTCAGCTGTCTTTGTAACATCAGCAGAAACTTGATGCTGCTGGGAGCCGTGGTGTGGTGAGTGTTTAATATTACCACAGTGTATCGGGGTCACAATGACTTGTGTGTAATTCATCACCGGAAAACAACAGAAATGTTGATTCATGGGACGAGCTTTGGTTTTTATGCCAGCTACTTTATTACCTGTTCAGATGGTCACTTTGAAAATGAGACCAAAGGTATATTTTGTGTAAATACATATTAGACTGCATCCTCTGGGTCTGAAAAATGCACCCAGGCGTTGTGTATCCAAAACATAAATGTCAGCTCTGTGTTAAAACAGCAAACTTTACAGCTGACATAAACACATGTACAGCCTGGGGCAAAAAATCAAATGTTTTCAACTCTATAGTTTATTTCCCCACACTGCCATGGTCAAATACAGTCCATGACAGATATAATAATTTTTTTTTTTAAATCTTTTTTTCCCCTCATTTAGTTATAATGGGCAAAACAAATTTCACATGCCTGTAGCAGCAAAACTACTGGTTGAATTCACACCAAATTGGGTTCATAGATTCTCAGTGACTCTTACATAGGTGTAGCTTTATTTTGGGAAAAGTAGGTAAAAGTTTTTGGGGGGTTTTTATGAAATTTTAAAATAGTTTTCCCTCCTTTTACTTATAATGGCCAAAATTTAAAATTCCTATAAAAAAAATATCAATTTTGTCAAAATTTACTTCAAACTTGGCACATATATAGAGGCAGTTCATATGCTGACATCAGCACATGCATAGACATGATGACATCAGCTGTGTGAGGGACACTGTCACCACTTGTTAACTTTCATACTGTTGTAACACTGTTAACTATTTCCCAGCAAGGCTGAACCTTGTAAAACAAAGATGGCGACATTTACCAACCATCCTATGACAAGGTCACAGGTCATTGAGTCCTTCAGTTTTGGAGAAGCCAACTCTTTGTCACCTTCATATTTGTAAGTATTTTCTGCTGTTATTTATTTGTGTATGAGTGGAAAAAGTGCAGCACTGAAGCAACATTTAGTGAATAATGAACTCTTAGCTTGTTAGCAGCACTTAGCAACCCTGTTTTATGATAAACTGAAATGACACGTAACACTAGGCAATTTAATAACTTTTTTAAAATAATGTTGCAATAAAGAAACTCTTCTACTTATAAATTCTACTCTGATGCATAAAATGGATCAAAATAAAATATAGAATAGTTGTTTATCCTGTAGGGCAGTGGAAATAAGCTGTAAACATTTATCACTTTTTACACTGATATAGTGAAGATAAGATATCTGCAGTTTAATTTTTTTCTGTACATTCATTCACATTATTTGTATAGTTATGATATAACTGCACATGATGATTGAAAAATTAATATGTATAATCTACTGTTTTTGTGTCCATCTGTTCTGAAATGCTCTGTGTTCACTAGTCACTGATGCTGCATGTGTACATGTACAGTGAGGACACTCACAGCCTTTACAGGTTTACATCAGTCAGTTTCTGTCTGCCAACAGTGGTGGAATGTAACAAAGTATTTTTACTTTGTTTCTGTACTTGAGTATTTATTTATTTATTTTTTTGTATTTGTACTTAAGTAAAAATAATAATTCATACTTTTACTTTTACTTCACTACATTTTGTGGCAGTTATCTGTATTTCCTACAACTTACATTTCAGAAATTGATGCAATTATTCTTTACATTATATTAACATATTTTCATTTAAATCTTTTTTTTTCATCTAAATCTTACATGAAAAGTTGCGCGCACAAAATTGACACCAATCTTTTAATCCACATAATATAGTGACACAGTCCCAAGTAAGATTCTTCATGTAGTACTTCTACTTTTACTTGAGTAAATATTTTGCAGGGCATTGGTACTTTTACTAAAGTACTAAATTCCAGTCCTTCCTCCACCCCTGTCTGCCACTGATAGTTGGTCAAAGTTCACTTTTTATCCAGATGCCATGGCTGATTTCTTGGCCACCGCAACCACCATCAGATTATAAAACCTGGCCACCTGCTGCAGCCTGAGGCCCTGCTGACTCAGAACTACACTGAAAGTAGCAACACATACTGACACATAACACATAGCTACTAGGAAAACAGTTTTCTCCCAGTTCTGTACTCTTGTAGGAGGTAGGGCAGTCGCAATATAAAATTTGAGTTGGTGAGGATATTACAGGCAAATAATTGTGATGAATGATAATATTGACCTTTAAATTATCGATTATATCATTGTCTTATATTTATGAGGCGGTTCAGCTCATGAACTCCATGAACACTGACCTACTGCTGGGACATTAATGATGGTTTTATGTTTTTATTTATCTGTTTTTATATGATGCACATTTAGAACATGATACTATTATTCTAGCACTGTAACTGTCATGTTGGTCCTATTTATGTTTTAAGTATTAGGTTTTATTGCCAGTATTTCTTTGTGTGATCACTGTTTTAGAGTTAGAGCTTTTATTAGGGCTGCATACTGCTGGTCCTGGGTACAAATTTCATTTCATGTATGTGGAATGACAATAAACCGAATCTGAATCTGGTATATTATTTTCTATTTATATTAGTTTTATTATTATGTCTACAGCACAGGTGTCTAACATGTGGCCCGGGGTCCAAATCTGGCCCGCCAAAGGGTCCAGTCCAGCCCTTGTGATGAATTTGTGAAATATAAAAATAGATATTATGATATTAACAATTATTTTAGGTCAGGTTGCACATTCTAACCAATTCAATCTCAAGTGGGTCAGATCAGTCACATACTATCGCAATAATCTATAAATACTCACAACTCCCTGTTTTTCTCTCTGTAAATGTAAATATTTACTTGTTTTTACACTAAAACAAAGTAGAATTTCACAAAAAAATGTAAATAATCTCAACAAATATGAACATCCTGAAATGTCTTAAGAGATGTAAGTGCAACTTTACCAATGTTCTGCTTGGTACTAAATGTTTGGTGTATTTGTACATCCACTGTGTCTGTAAATGATAAAGAACATATGTAGAAATGATAAATCCAAGCATGATATTGTTAAAATTACACGTATTTTTCAGTTTGTTCATGTTATTGACATTGTTTGAAAAAATCATGTGTAGATGTAAATATTTTCATTGTTTAATTTAACTTTTTTTTGTCATAAAACATGGAGAAAAATTTCGAGTTCATATTATTTAGAAATTATTATGTTATTATTTTACTGGTTCGGCCCCCTTCAGATCAAAGTTAGCTAAATGTGGCCCCTGAACTAAAACGAGTTTGACACCCCTGGTCTACAGTAATAATAAGTTTTATTATGCGCATGTAACTTATGGGGATGAAGCAGCACTAAAAATCTATTAATACAGCAAATGAATTTCTTTTTTGCTTTTTGTTATAAATATCGAATACCTGTGATGTTGAGCTCAAAAAAATCTGTTGAAGGGTGTGAAAGTCCTCTCCTACTGAACATTTTACTGTTTTTTTTTTTTTTTTTTTTTTTTTTTAGTATTTAGCCTCATAGCCTCATAGAATAAAACAGAATAAAATAAAATAAAATAGGCTTTATTACAGGTCAGCTGCAGTGCATTTACATCTATATAACAACACAAAAGATACAGACATGAATCAAAAAAATATATAAAATAGTATTAGTATTATAGTAAATAGTAGTAATTGAACATGTGCAAATTAGACATTTATAGTATGAAAGGGTAAAATTTGGAAAATATAAAAGTAGTAAAAAAAAAAAAAAAAAAAGTGCAATTATGGTGGCAGTTATGTGATCTGTTATGGTCACCCATCAGTTTCATGTTGATTAGTCTCTTCCTGCACCGTCCTACTCTCCTCTGCTGCTTTCTTTGAATAATTTGGTTTCATGTTTATCATGTCTGTGTGGATTCTCTCCAGGTACTCCGGCTTCCTTCCACCATCCAAACACATGCACTGAAAGGTTAATCGGTTCATCTAAATTGTCCATAGGTGTGAACGTGAGAGTGATTGTTTGTCTCTATATGTTCAGTCCTGTGATGAACTGGAGACATAGCTGGGATAGTGACACTAGTGACAATAAAGTGGGATCAGAAGATGAATGAATATATGAATATACCATATCCAGCTCTACCTAATAAATCTAATCATTTAATACTAGGTTAGTGGGTTCCATTTTCTTACATGTTACACTCATAGTAGTTCTATGTTGTGGTGCAGAGAAAGTCTACAGTAGGACCATCTCCATGTTGGTACAAACAAATTGAACTGACATTTAAGTGTTTAACTAATAATTGTAAATATTATTTTTTTTGTCCAGCCTTAGTTAGTTTTTTTGTGGATATGAATGTTTTTTTTCTGAGTGACCAGGTCTGCAGAAAAGCTCTATATTTCTGGTGTGAAAAATAACAACAAAAAAAAAAAAAACCACAAACTCACCTCAGGGTGGTGTACTGGAAGAATTATGCGCCTGTTCACACCATGGAGGAGTGTGACGATTTCTACCCACACAGTAAAACCAAAGAAATACCTCATCACACCGAATAATTTCCATTTAGAGTCAATAACCAGTGAACACCTGCGACTGTCTTATCGTCTGTCCAAGATTTCCATTTAGAGTAGTTTCATTGTATCAGTAGAAAGACAAAGATTATCAATTAATCTAGTCAAGACTCAAAGTGTTGCTTAGAAACTGTTTATTTACACAGAGTACTTAAAAATACAATACTATTCTCAGTGATGTAAAGAAAAAAAACAAAAACAAACAACAGACTTTGTACATGCATAGCTTTAGTTATAAGCTCAGGTCAATAGTTGTATGTTTTTAACACACGAAGCAACTTTAAAAACACACATTTGCTAGAATTGTCATGAAATGTGCTCAGATGCTCTAAACAGCCTCTCAGACACAATATGAAGCAACTGCATGCACCCCCCCCCTTTCTCCCCCTCTTCCACAATCTTTTTTACCCTCTCTCTTTAACCCCAACTGGTCCAGGCAGATGACCATCCTCCAGAGGTCAGGGTGTGCTCAAAGGTTCTGTCTGTTAAAAGGTGTGTTTGCCCCTGGAGGATTCTGTTGGGTTTCTGTAAATTGGCTTGAATCCAACCGACTCTCTGTGTAAAGTGTCATGACTGTTATGATTTGGTTGGAATACACTGTTGTCCTGCCTGAATGACTGCGTTTTCTCAACCTTTTCTCAATGAAAATGGTACCCACAAGTGCACAAACTGGATAAGGAAGTGAAATACTGGGATGGGCTCGATTGTTAGGCTTTATACACATGTGACCCTCCTTATAAAAACCTGAAGTAAAAATGGGGAAAATGTCTGTAGTAAAAATGCTATGCTAGCCAACTGTGATGCTGCATGTAGGAATGATGCAGATGGGTTTTACATGTCACTCCGGTGTCCTTCACTCCATCATTCAAAACCTTGCGTGGAGGTTTTCTAGAATGTGTGTGATAAGAACAATAACTTTAATAGCTTTAAGGTTATGTTTTTGCCTGGGTTTGTTTGTCTGTTTGTTTATTTGTCCAACATAACTCCAAAAGTTATGGACGGATTTTGATGAACTTTTCAGGATTTGTTGGCAATGGCACAAGGAAGAAATGATTACCTTTTGGGGGTGATCCGGATGAAATCCTGGATTCTGGATCACTTTGAATTTCTGTCTGGATCCAGGATTTTTTTTAAAGGATTCTCTATTAGTTATCATTGGCGTTGCTGTAGTAATGATAACAAATGTCCACCAGATGGCGACTCAT
>JAPSES010000258.1:21520083-21534466 GCA_029822895.1 Maxillicosta whitleyi
AGCAGTCAGCAGCATGACAGCGCACTGATAGGAAATGAAAGAAAGTAGGACCAAGTGATTACGAGGTGTGACTTTTTCATGGACATTGGTTTCTGATGTAAATAAATCCCTCTTTTGATTCATGTCAAAAATCCCAAACTATCCCTTTAAGCAAGAAAAAACGTTGTCATATCATTAATTTTCCCTCTTTTCTCACATTACAAAAGCGGCCCGTATCGGAGTGGGTCTTGCAGGGGTGGAGGGAGGCCAGGCAGTGCAGAACGCTGACTTCGCTCTGTCCCAGTTCAGATTTCTACAAAAGCTGCTTCTGGTCCATGGACATTGGTCTTACCAGCGCATCTCCCTCTTCCTGCGCTACTTCCTGTTCAAGACCTGCAGTTTTGCACTTGTTCATATATGGTTTGGTTTCTTCAATGGTTTCAGTGCTCAGGTGAGACACACAAGTAAATGCTTTTCAACATTTTAAAACCACATGAAGTCTTCATTCCATGTTTAATCCATGTGTTTGCCTCGTACAGTCTCTGTATGAGACTTGGTTCATCGCTCTCTACACTGTTTTCTACACAGCGTGGCCCATCCTTTGTCTGGCCTTCTTTCAACAGGTGAGAAACTAAGAAATGAATCACCTGATATGGGTACTTCTCCTCGTTCTACGGCTTTCCTTTTTGTGTCGTAGGATGTGAGTGCTGAAGGCTGCCTGAAGTGGCCGGAGCTCTACAAGTCTGGACAGAGGCAGGATCTGTCCAGTCCTCTGATGATGGCATCATCGTTGCTGTACGCCATCTACGCATCGCTGGTTTTCTTCTTCATCCCATTTGGAGTTTACAACAACTCAGCGTTTGACTACCAGACTATGTCAGTCACTGTCTCCATGGCAGCAACATTTACAGCCAGCATTGAGGTCAGACTTTGATTGAACAGATGCAATAACCGTAGATGTATGTGAATGAAACTAGAAACCATTTATTAAAAAAAAAAAATCTAATTCTTTCACTGCTTTCATGATATTTCCACTGATCCTGTTCAAAAGGTAAAATAAAAATCCTACAAAATATTATGAAAGAGTTCAGTTCATATACATCTACAGCCAGCAGTGTCAAGTAACAAAGTACAAATACTTTGTTACTTAAGTAGAAATTTTGATTATCTATACTTGACTAGAGTAATTCTTTTTCAGCCAACTTTTTATTTCTACTCCTTGTATTTTCACTGATCTGTATTTTCTACTCTGCATTTTTTGTTAATGCCTTTTACTACTATTTTACCCTGGCTTGTCATTGTTCCAAAAAAAAAAAAAAGTGTCCAGATAAATCGCTCCATGCAGATAGAGTAGATATGATTATCGTTGGATGTCCTTTTTTTTTTTTTTCTTATAATACACAGTTTTAGGTATTTAATTACATAAGAATGGTAAATACTTGACAGATTTTGAATGTTCTACTTCTCCTGGAACAAGGGTGTAAATTATTTACAGATGGGGCATTTTTTTTAACAAAATAATTGAAAAAAACACCCACCCCCCCCCCCCAAAAAAAAAAAAAAAAAAAAAGCTGTGAAACTCTTGTCTACTAAAGAGGACAAAACTGCATTGCTGGGTCTTTAAATCTCTTCTTGTCTTTTCAGTTATTTTTTCACACATTTATTGATGCGATCCTCAGCATCTTTGCTCCTAAAAGACTTTTCCTGATGCTGCTTTTTATCCGTATCGTGATCCTATTCATCTGTTCTGAATTATATTGCTTTTTCATTATATAAGTTCATTATCTGTCCTGAATGTCCCCTGTTCCGACTCCAATGTGTCACAGCCTGAATGTGAGGGGTGGATGTGGGTCAGTATATAACTGAGGGGCTTTTGTGAGTTAATTTCACAGGGTAACATAGTTGATGCATAGAGTTGACATTTTTAGCATAACCGTAACATCACATGGCATTTTTACAGAGAGATTCTTTTAAATATTATATATACAATTGAGTAAAACTGAAATTGAAAGTTATTTATAAAGATATGTAGTAACACTGTTGACATAAGAGTGTGACACTGTTATTTTAAATAACTAAGAAAGAAGAGAAAGAACACACCTGGAAATATTACCAGTGTTTTCTTCAGGAGGAAATGACATCATATGGAGCAGGTCATGTGATCTGGAATCAACACGCCTCTTTCAGATGTGTTTTTGTAAAGGGTAACTTAGATGAAAGGGATTTCTCAGACACAATTTGTTATTTTCTCTATAAAATTTGATCTGTCATGATTATCTCAACTTAATAAAAACAACACAATCAAAACAATTTTTAAATAAACTCATATCGTTATTGTTTAGCTAATCAGAAGGTAGTTTTAGTATGTGTAGTGATTTATTATTTATTTATTTATTTATTAATAATTTACTGATAAGTGATTGCTTCTGTAATTTGATAATTATGGGATTTTTAAAGACATTATCCTATTGAATATAAAAACTATTATTGTTGTTGTTGTTATTATTATTATTACTTTTAATAAAGATGTATCCCATGAACTTCAAAACTTTAATTATATATTGACCCATGTAAGCATTACTGTCCATATAGTTGGAATACTGCTATTTTCAGACACACTCTTCTTTTTATTCCTATTTATATCACCTTTGACCTGTTACAATAACTACATATTCGGCCCCAATTACACTTCATCTATTAAGAATAAACCACATTATCACAATTATTTCATGTGATGATATAAAAAAAAATCTTAATCCAATTTAATGGGCATTTACGGAAGCAAATATATAGTATTTAAACTGTCTACAATAAAATACATGTTAAATATTATTTTGTTATTTTTTTATTTTTGCATTATCCATACAGTCCCAATTGTTACGTAGGTGTTATGTAGAGTTTTAATTATGTTTAGTGATTTTTACTTTATGAGAAAAGGGACACTTTTTTTTTTTTTACTGATAATGAATTTTTTTTTAACACTTCTACTTGTATATTTATTTTTAACACAATGTGAATTATTATTGGTTTTTGGTCCTAATATCATGTTAAATGTATCAGTCATTTATATACTAACAGACTTTTTCTTTTCCTTTGCAATTTTTTTTTTTTTTTTACTGCATATCCAAATATGTTATTTTCCTCTAACTGCAGTGTTTCTGTTTTTCTGTCAGATTACACAGATGACTAAATACTGGACCAAGTTCAACTTAGCCGCTGTTTTTGTCTCAGTGTTGATGTACTTCCCTTGTTCCAGGATCACCCACAGCAGGAACCTGTTTGAGAGATCACCTCATGACTATTTCTTTATTGGTACTATTCCACCCCACTCTATAAGCAGACCTATTTTATTCATTTCTGCCAACTGTATGGTAACTATTAATGTCAGAACTGGATGGTAACATATTATATCTAATGTACAAAGTAGAAAATGTATCTCCAAACATACACTAACTAAGAAACACCCCGTTTAACGATTATCTAATGTTGTTTTCTGTTAGTGTGCTGCAGTAAAAGGGTCTGTCATCATCTCAGTGAATGGGTTTGATTTCTTTGTTTGTCTGTTTTCATCAGGGGTGTCTGATAAGGCCTTCATCGATCCGGTTGTGTGGCTCACAGCTCTGCTTACTGCCTGGACGGCTGTTTTGCCCTCAGTGACCATCAATGCCCTCAATGTCATCCTCAAAATCCATGACAAACACAAGGTGGGAACGTGTCTATGTTTTTATGTAAACAGTATGAAAATAAGACACAGAGAAAGAGCATATTACAAATATGCAAACTTAATACTCATTTTCATATGTTTTTTTTTTAGGTTTACTTAGGTTTCTCTCATTATGGTTCTACTTTTCTCACAGACGAATGTTAATTTTAACCCATAAAGACTCAAACATCCACCACAGACCAAAACTATCTACTGATCTAAAATGTTTAATACCTGGTGAGCCACTAATCCTGTCGATCCATGTAAATAATTCAAGTAAAATGTAGTTTCTCAGCTTTCCATCATTATCAAATATGACCCATTTGGATGTTCAGAGGCTCTGTAGTTACTATGGAAACACCTTCATCTTCTACAAGATTGATTCACCAGTAAAACCCATGAAGTTTGATCAATGACAGTGGATGGACATGCTTGGTTTATGCTCTTTTAATGGTATGTTTTACTGAAAAACTCACTTTTTCTGCACTTTTCTCTGTTTTTGATGTAATAACCCTCAACTTTATTCTAAGCTTTTATGAATATCAGCATGATAAGTAAATTTAATACAGGAAAACACCTGATACTGACAAAATAAAAAAAAATACAGAGGATAATATTATAAATAAATAGTGATAAATCACTGAAAGGTGAGATATAGAGAACATTTCATTTGGGAACTGACATAAAAGTAGCACTAATTCTATGTGGGTTAATTGACCTGATACTTAGAGTAAATATAGCATTTCAGTGAATCATGGTTGTTAATAGTTACTTACTGCTAAGGTTTTGTAGTAATTCTCTCAGCTCTAAAAGAGGCTTACAATAGAAAATCCATGTATTCATTTTGGCGTTTAGACTAAGTTCGTGCAGAGATATGAACCTTTGTCCATATCTGTAGCAGCAGAGGCAGAGGTACCTAGATGTAAGAAAAAATTAACATGGTCTGTTAAGTGAGCAAACTGTGATTGTGTGGATGTATTTTCACCCTTTTCCAGTTACTGAGGATAAAATGAGAAACCAAATCAAAACAATAGATTATGTATAAAGATAGACACAGTGACAGGATCTTAAAATGAGGCCAGAACTGTTTGATCTTTCCCCTGTGGGTGGCTGCAGTATTGGCTAAATGCACCCCCTCCATTTTATTCAGTGACAGTTTAGCCAAACTATAGTTACACATCTGTACACATCCAGTAATAATAATCCACATGCCCCAGAGGTGATTCTGGTCTTTTGGAGTAGATGTGTGCTCAAATCATATTTTTTTTTAATGACTTTCTTTATATTTAACATGCAAATACTGGCAGCTGTAATGATCAGTTACAGTCCAGAATCCATCAGAAACCAGAAAAGAGATGACAAGCCAGACTTTAAATAGTGCAACTTCCATGTCTGAGGGATTACAGCTTTATTTTCACACACCTGAGAGGAATTGCATTGTTGTCAGCTTTGTATACTGTATATGAGGTGCAACAGTCTGATCAGGTGTTACTAAACATCAGCTGTAATGTTGTACTTTTAATGATTTTAGCTACAGATTTTCAATAAATCTGTGCTACATCCAGCTGAACCTGTTCTAATTAGCTAGTATCATATATGATAATGTATTAAGGGGAGATAGTTAACATGGTAAATATTGCAGCTACTTAGCATCTGGATGGTAATTGCCTACACAGCCCCCCCCCCCCCCCCCAGGAGCCTTTGGCAAGGGTGTAAATAGTTTGGTTTATTACTGTAATACAGCAGGATTTCAGTTCATCTCATCTATTAAAATCCTAACTCTATAACGCCAAACGTATCATATTTGATACATGAGTTCTGAAGCCCTCTACATGATCGGTGTGATGTTTTTTTTTCCTGAAAATCCTGATGTATACAATTTTATACATGCATTCCACGGATAATCCACAAGGGGGGAGGAATTCATTCACCAGAGGCCTTTTCCAGTGACACTACAAGATTGTCATTAATGAGGAAGGAGTTGGTCACCAGTTTGTTAGACATGTTTGTGTTAGGGTGGAACCTATCTATGTGGAGTTTGCATGTTCTCTCCGTATCTGCGTGGGTTCTCCGGCTTCCTCCCAAAATCCAAAGCCATGCGCTGATAGGTTAATTGGATAATTGGTTAATCTTAATTGCCCATAGGTGTGAATGAGTGATTGGTTTTTTGTCTTTATATGTTCAGCCCTGTGATAAACTGGTGACATGTCCAGGGTGAACCCGGCCTTCGCCCATCTGTAGACGGGATACGTTTCAGCTAGTGAGGATAAAGCGAGTTGACAAACAGATGGATAGATGTTTGTGTTTTATTATGTTTTTGTTTGCTCAAAAATAATAATATTTGAGTATTAAGATCCAATTATCAAATATGACACAAAATTGAAACTCACACATGGAAATTGCTGTTTGCTATTTGGTTGTTCAGAATAACCAATAAAGGCTCCAGTTTCAAAGAACTGGAGTTTTCTGTTAATGGTTTAATGGTTCGGGCTTTACAGAGCTTATATCCACAGGCATAAATAGTAGTTGTTGATAAATGATGTCCCTCCAATGTGATGTAGATCCACAGTGTGTCCCATCAACCAGTGGAACTCAAGTCAAAGGTCGTAAGAGGGACATCTCTTCGCCGATCCTCTTATGCCCTATCTCAGGGACCAGGGTCTGGACGCATCATCACGTCAGGGACCTACATGCGCAACACAGTACCGTCAGTGGATGAGAAGGTGACTGAAAAAAACAAAATCACTAACCTATGATGGACTATAGCAATACACCATGATGCAGGAAGTCAAATGGTGTGTTGAACTGAAAAATCATGATTGAATGTATTTCCTCCTTTTCAAATGGAAAAACTGTGATCATATATATACTGTTATTGCAATATAGATATGATTTGTTCTATTTCCGTACTTCAAACATGGTTTTTATAGGTATCTCTTTGTGGAGCCTGCACTTTTCCAATAAAATAAATATACAAAACACATTATATAGTGTAAAACTTGTTATTGTTTTCTCACAGACACTTTACCTGTGCGTGAACATCTCAGGTCTTTGTTGTATAAAAGTGTTGTGGAAAAAAATCCGATTTCCACCTGCTGGGGTCACAAGGGATTTCCTTTGAAGATCAAACCAAACACAATAAACCAACGGCACCGCTTTGTTTTACAGTTGTTTTATTTGTTAATTTATTTCAAAACACGCAATTTACCCATATTATCCTTTTAAGTTTTTATTTTTCTGTAACAGTTATTACTCAGATTTTTTTCCTTCTCAAAAGTCTCAACTAGAGTGAAACTAAAAGTCCTCCACAGGCTCTCCGGCTTCTGCAGTGGGAGGAGGGAAAAGAGGCTTTCTGACCCGACGCCGTGAGTGGGTTTTATCCCTGGGTTCTGTGTGTCCGTGTAGGGTGGTGTGTGTGTGTGTTTGTGTGTGTGTTTACACCAGAACATGTACAGCACATGTAAGTGCAATAGGTGGAATGTCCACATGGCCGGTAAAATCACAGGACCCGTAGAGCAGCCCAGAGAGCTGAACATTGTCTTCTAGGTTTGGTAGCCAGATTGTCATACCTCTGATTTCATCTTTGGTTTCAGCAAACACTCTCAAAAGGCAGACTCACCCTCACCAGCGTGTGCCTGTGTCTGTATGCGTGTCTGTCTGTCTGTCCAAGTGCAATATAAGCCACCATCTCCAGACGACTTTGTAAACTTAGTGTACAATGTAAGTGTCTTTGCATTGATTGTGGCCCTTCCTTGGCGCTGGGGACAAAGACAGTCAAACATTGTAAAACAATGGAGCCATGAGTAAGGGGGTGGGGGGGGTCACTTTGCAAACATCAACATGGACTCCATTTTGATGTCAGTGGCAGTTTGGGGCCTTCATGTAAAGCTGTACGACATCAGCGGTGTAGTGTGACGAAACCTGGGGCACTGTAGTGCTCTTCGTTCCCCAGCCACGCTCTGTTATATCCTGAGTGACTGGGGTTGCTCCGCCCACTCTGGTCTTAGGGAATGGGGGGTGGGGGTTGGTCATGGAGGTCAAAGTGTGAGTAGGTTGGTATAAATGATGAGGGGAAGGGGGCGGGTGAGGGTTGTACACTCTGACCCAGCAGCAACGATTAAGATTGGGGGGTCAGGTGTTTGCATAGTTCTCTGTGCAAAAGCCACCAACCGGAGCCATTTTTATTCCTCGCGGTTGGTTACATCATCATTAGATTAGCAGGAAATTGTGGATGATGGGAAACATGGTGCTTGCACCACCGCTTTTTTGTACTTCTGCAGTGCACTACACTGTGGCAGTGGGAGTGCAGGATGGTGAAAATGGACAGGGAATGAGGAGACGATGAACCTTAAATGTCTAATGATTTTTCGTCTGGATTGTTGTGTGACCAGATCATTTTGCACTTGATCATTGCAGCGGAAGTCAGATTTTGTTGTGGCAGGATAAAAGGATGAATGTATTGATGAATATGAGGTGGTGGAGCAGTTTTTTTTTTCTTTGTGGTCGGGCACTACAGCACGTGTCGATTCAGACAGCCTCTTTTCCCATGTTTTGTTCCTCCTTTCTCCCCTTCCTCCTCCCCACTGGCCTGCCCTCTCTCTACCTTTTTTCTTGTTTTGAAACTGATTGTCTTCTACCATCACAAAGACACTTGGTTCTGATTGATTAACAGGTAACAGAAGAGGGAGAGCACAGTGTGACTGGGGGTGTCTACATCAGCCCCATTGGCAACCTTCTATCCCACAGGAAAATGACACACACATATGCTGTTTGACAGTAAATGCTGACCACATTTCAAGTCGGATGACCTGGCGCCAAATGGTACTGCAGTTTGTTAGGTTGATCAGTCAGTAAGAAATGGTTTCAAATTTTGCATGACAAATATTGCAACCCATGGTAAAGGAACATAAATAATAATTAAAAAAAACTGTTTCCACATTGGTACAAATGGACGCACATACACAAATTGAAGAAAACCATGTGGACAGACATACAGGAATATCAAGGCCGTTCGGACCTGTGTGTGTCCCTCTGATTAACTCCAAGTAAACAGCCTGTCTTTGGAAAAGCAAGACACACATTTCAGGACCCGAGTGTGGACCACAAGCTGAGGAATGAAGATTGAATGCTATTGATTGGGAGGAGAGGAGTTTGACCTCCCCCAGCACACACTGCCCCCTACTGTCTGGATTTATATACATCAAAGAAACATGGGGAAAGGGGAAGGGTTGCAACAACACATGCACACAACCAGTGAATCCAACAGTGACGGAAATTTCTAAAAACAAGGACCCTTCCAACGCCTAAAACCCAAATCCTCCCACCCATTTTTTTGATAACCAAAATATCCCCCACCCCTCATCCACCCTCTCCCAAGTCTTTCCTTCCTCCTCTTCTCCCCACAAAATCACAGGTCATTCCTGTTGGTTTCTATACAGTTATACAATATCCATGCACAAAAGAAAAAAGCGCACCTTCTTTTCAATAGGAGGTGCTATTCTAAGAACATCAGGAGCACTTGAACACACCCAGGAACCTTCAAAAGTAACTGTGTAATTGTTTCTTTTTTTTTTTTTAAGAGAAAAGACAACTTAAAGGCAGAAGAAAGCTAACAATGAACAAAATATTATTCCTCCTTTGGTTTATCATCAGATTTTTGGTTTAAAATTCAGCCAAAATCATATTTTTGTCATTTCTTTCCTTTTTTTTTTTAAAGTTTTTTTTTTATTATTATCTTTTTTTTTTTGGTAACTGAATGCACCCGCCTCTGAAGCGAGCAGCTCTTTCGCTTCTCTTTCTATTCTAGCCTTCTGTCGTTTCTTTTCTCATTTAACCCTCCACAGAAACATTCACAATGTCTTTTTCCTTTATGAAAACAGTAAGTACATGCCGTAGCAAAACAAACAGAACGTACAAGAAAAATGAGCAAACAAATAAAAGGAATTTAACAGTATAAAGCTTCAAGTCACAAGTTCCAAAACTAACTATCATAGTATCATAGTTTCATAATCATTGTTATCATTAGCAGTATTATTTTCAGTTTAAATTACATAAAGTTTACATGAAAGGTTTTGAGGTATTTCAGAATTAATTGTCAACACACGCCTACCGAGTCTTAGCACTAGCCAGGGGGAGAGGTCGACTGGACAGACAAAGGTGGAGGGAGGAGTAAAATTTGTGTCTAAACTGTCAGTGAGTTTTCCACACCTTTCTAGTGCAGCCTCTGTGCTTGCACAAAGTGGAGAGAGAAAAAGAGAGAAAGAGAGAGACATTTAGTGGTAAGATTTTACAACTACAGCCCTCTGAGTGCTTGGAGCCTCTTGCCTTTTTACCCCCCTCTTTCTCTGTTACACAAAAATATCTCTGATGCGAGAGGGGTAAAGCGGCCGAGGGTGTAAGCACAGCAGGCAGAGAGAGAGTGAAAAAAAAAAAAAAGGAAAAAGAAAAACACAAAGGCTGTGAACTACTAGAAGATCAACAATACAGCAACAAAGACTCTGACAGATTAAGGAGTAACATATAATTTTGTTTCAAATAAATAGTGTATAGAAAATGTTTTATAGACTTTCTACATGATAAAGTGCTTGTATTCTAGTGTATCAAGATGGAAAGTCAATATGGGAGAAAATGCTGACACAGCCCCCACTCTGTGTCCCTCTGGGCCCCCCTTTCTGTCCATCCAATTATGGGTGCATTGTCTGTATCTGAGTGCATGTTTGTAAAAGGGTGTGCAGCTATATGCATGCCCCCGCATAGGTGTGTATTTTTATGTGTGTGTGTGTGTCCAGTGCAGTCCCACCCGTGGTTGAAGGGAAAAGGCACTCAACTCTGTCTGCAAGGCAGCCACCTCCTCCTATGTGGCACGATGCAGTCTGACTGCGCTGTTAGTACACATATATGTGTGTATGTGTGTGTGCCAGTGTGTGTAATATAGTCAGTGTGTCTGTATTGGGCAAAGAGGGGGGGTTCCTTTTTTTTTTTTTTTTTTTTTTGGCTTGTGTCCCCCTAGGCAGTTTGGGACCGGTAGGCTGCAGTATCTTTGGTATTAGTGGCGGTTTCACAAACCACTCAGCTTAGTGAGGTAGCCACATTGGTTCTCACTACAAACAAATGTCATTTTGTCAGCCTAATACCTAGAGCTGAATCTAGCTATTCACGTACCTATGCTCACTGAACTGTATACCACAAATCAATTTTAGCTCATCATCCTTGGGCGACTATAACTCACTGCTTATAGCAACGTGAAGTTAGTCCCTACCTCCCAATAACTCTTCTACAATGACCACCTTATCTAATCTGCACCGCTAATCTGACTACATTGTTGAAAATGCTACAGTTGCATCTTAAGACCATACAGATAACTATTGAGTCCCGAGCATTACCCCCCCCAACCCTCCAGTAAAACACACTGAATCAGCCAGGACATTTGGAGGTCATGTTTTATCCCCCTCCGTTTTACCCCATTCATGGGGTTCAGCTTAAAGGGGGCTGAGAGTACCACAGTTCTGACATGAAATGCCAAAAGAGAGAAATTGTCCGTCATTTATTCTTCTCTTCAGCAGCTCCCTGTTTTTTCTTTTTTTTTCTTTCCCATGGTAAATGTCTCCACCAAGTCTATATTGACATAGAATGCAAAAAAAAAAAAAAAAAGAAACAAACAAACAAACCAAAAGAAAAACATGTCCTTCATTGGCCTCGGTCCTTGCATCCCTCTTTTTTTTCTTTTAAAAAGTCCTTCCTTTTTTGTTTTTGATTTATCAACAAGGTGCCTTACTTATGCACAACAGAGCACAATAGTAACAAGAAATAGAAACTTTGTGTCTATGGTACTAATTAAATACCCGCATCAGTATAGAGGAAGAGAGAAAGAGAGGGGGCAATGGGTTTAGAGAGACAGAGGAGGTAGAGAACCAAAGATAGAATGAAACATTTTCTTCTTCTTCAAAATGTGTCCAGTTATGTGTTGGAGACATTTTTGTATTTATAACACATACATGTGGTATCTTTGTCATTTGAGGTTTGGTTATTGTATGCCTTAAAATTGGATTCTTTTTTCATTTTTTTACTACAAAAGTATATTTTAATTCAGTTAAAAGCTGATTGTTGGTTGCTATGGCACACACCGCCCGTCATCAGTGGGGCGCACTGTAGCTGTGTGTGAACCTAGTACCATATTCTCTGATTAGCATTAAGGCAGTAAGCATTGGCACTAATTATTGTAGCGTTTTGACGGCTGAGTGTGGTGGTTAGCTTTGGGTTAGCTACTGATAACCCTTGTGTGGGAACAACCAGGAGGTTTGGTTTTAATCTCATCTGTTGAGAGCTTTTATATGCAAACAGATGGGACGCATGAAATGGGAAAAAATGACGGTTCCAGGTTATGTCTTTATAAAACTTAGATTAAAGAAAATACAAAACCCTAAAAAAAATAATAATGTAACTTCAACTGCACCTGAAATGTGTCTGTCTCGGTATGACTTCCTGTTACATTTTACTCTGCTGTAGCCTACTTTGTTTTCCCTCTTTGTGTTACTGTGTAATTTCTGTGTTTGTATTTTGTGGATCATTGTAGATTTTGGTTGGCTAAATAAATCCCTGCCTTTCTAAATCCCTGCGTTTTCAGCGTTCAGTTTAACCATCCCCCTCCTCCGGCTTCACCAGTGCTGGTTGGATGAGGAACAACAATAGGATAATGGTTAGCTATTGATCTGCCTTCAAAGCGCTGTGAGGGCCTGAATGTGTTGTGCCATGACTTCTCCTCAGCATCTAGTGGCTCTTCCCTCCCTCTTTTTTTTTCCATTCTGAACCCCCTCTGCTCTGCTGGATACAAGTCTCTGCTTTAGGCAGCAGGGGGCACTGTTGCTCTGCCAGCACCGGCAGGACCTGGGAGGGAGAGGTGTGCTGCTGCTGCTGCTGTTTCTGTAGTGAGGCCTTTGTGTCCCCATCTCCACTGGGTTCCATGTGCTCCTCTTACATTTTGCTTTTCGTATGCAGCTGTAATGTAGTTGGCTGGATGCCCGAGCGTGTTGTTGTCGCTTGGTTCTCAGTTATTGATCAGAGGAAAAGCTCCCAGCAGAACAAAGAGCATGTCCAGACATCTCACCCGCCTCTCCTGTTGGTCACAGAAACTCAGACTCTAGGCTCAGGCTAAGAGTAACAATGACATGTCTCCCTACAGGCCTCCAACATCTGTGCAAAAATATAGACCTGGGCCAGGAAGACCTGAGTATGTACTGCTGAGCGTCTTGAGTTTCACCTTCAGGAGGGGTCAAGGCCCCGCTCTCTCTGTCTGCATCGATTCATTTTTCAATTCATTAGTTTGCTGTATGATCAGGCTGAGCTGCTCTCTGAAATGGCTGGCCATCAGGGAATACCTTTGGCCGAGGAATGAAGGAGACTACAGGAGGAGGGGGAGGTAGAGGCGGAGAGTCGGAAAGCCTTGTTGTTTTTTTCATAGGCTGCGTTGTTTTCTTTATGACGGCCTTGTGTGTGCAGGATGGGGCTCGGATAATAAGGCTATGTGCTGTTCTGTCAGATTTATTGCCGTTCTTTTGCCCTTGTTGCTTCCGTAGTAGAGTGGTTGTGAAAGAGTATGTAAAGAGGCAGACACAAAGAGGTGAGCTGGGAGAAAAAAAAAAAAAACGCAGAATCACTGGCTACGTAGGTGGTGAAGGAGGCCGGCATAATTCTGATACCGTCCAATAAAAACATCAAATCTTTGGTGTCTCTTTACTTTTATCAGGAACAAAAATGCCATAAAAATCATTTTCATTTAAGAAAAAAAAAATGAAGACAGAATCAATGATTGTCCTTATGTGAGTAATGCAGAGTGGACCTGACTTCACTATATTCACCTTTAGATTATGCTTGTTTCAGGTGAGAGCTTGACATTTTGACTGACAAAAAAAGATGATTGCATGGCACAAAGGATTTTCAGGCAGAGGACACATTCAGATGGTTCCGGGTGGACCAGGTAAGGACTGTTACAGACATGTTTCACAGCCAATTTTCCATGCCTGTCGTTCCAACCTGGCTCCCCCTGGGCCCTCTGAAGGCCCTCTCCTCCTCTCAGGCTTTGGAGAAGGTGGTGGCGGATGTGCCTGGCTGCCCGGGGCTGGTACCGTGGTCGTCGTGCCAGCGGTCCACGCAGCGGCGGCGTGCGTTCATGAAGAAGTTGCTGACAGTGCTGAGCTCCAGGCCGAGCTGCTGGGAGATGGTGATCTGCATTTCCTTGGATGGACGCTTGTTCTCCTTGAAGATGGCGATGAGTGTGCGGCGTTGCAGGTCAGTGAAGACCAGGCGCTGTTTCTTGGGCGCCGTGTTGCGGTCCTTGTGTTGCTCCTGTTCTTTGCGCTTGCAGGCTTGGTATGGATGGCAGCGGTGGGAGGGATAGGGATGAGAGTGGGAGGCAAAGAGGGGAAAGAGAGCACAAAGCAAGGTAAATATACAAAAGTGATTATTTTCATTACTAAATAACAAAGACAGGAGGTGGAGGGAAGCAGAGTCACTAAATGTATCATTAGCCAATACTTAAACACATAAAACTAGTTTATACACCAAGAGATTCTACAGCTCCATCTCTATTGCCATATTAAAGTTGATTTAAAGCTAATCCATGCCTCCTGCCCAGTGGGAATATTCCTTCCATCCTGCAGAGTGCAGACAGGGAGCCAGCCTGCGGTGAGAGAAAGATGGGGTGAA
>JAPSES010000258.1:21542967-21557480 GCA_029822895.1 Maxillicosta whitleyi
GTGTGTGTGCGTGTGTGTGTGTGTGTGTGTGTGTGTGTGTGTGTGTGTGTGTGTGTGTGTGTGTGTGTGTGCGTGTGTGTAGGGGGTGCACACAGGGCCATTAACCCTTTGATGCTAACCGCGTGCATTCAGTGGACTCTGCCAGCAATTTGATTTAAAGGTCATTCTCTCCTATCGATCCGGTTTGGCGAGGGGGCGACGGAGTAGCGTAGGAATTGATCATCTAAAATAGAAGAGACGGTATTCGAGACTGTACAGAGTCCAGACCTCTACTGCATTTATAATTGCTAAGCACGCCCCCCCGTGTGAATTGGAGCGAGGTGTGTGCGTTTGTGCGTCTACGTGTGCGCGCCCCAAAAGAAGGATATAATGTGGGAGATTCCTGCTTCAGTCGGGGCTCTGCAGACTAATCTGATTTCTATTAAAATGTACAGTATTTTGAATAATAAGGTCGACGTGGTCAGAGCGGTGTGTGCAGGACGGAACAGTGTGGGTGGGATGTATAATGAAGGAACAAAGGTTAAACGTCTGTGAACTTTAAGCGCTCTCCGGCTGCTAATCCTCCATCACATATAATAAATAAAGCGGCGCTATTATTAAACCTCCCAAATTTTAGAGTCAGCCTTTTTTTAGACTGGAGCACAGGGCGATGTGCGCACCCAGGCGAGCGTCAAAGCGTGCGTTTATTAGTCATTCTGTTGTATGTTATGAAGGGTGAGCTGTTAATGGGAGAAATGGTGTTGCATGTTGGAGATGGAGGGGGGTTGCATGGCTGCATGGCGCAGCTCCAGAGATGGAAAAGGAGAGGCCGGGGGAATGGAAATCGATACAGATTCAGGGCTCCGCCAGAACGGCCTTAACAATGTGGCGCAGACGCACTCTACATCCTGATCACATCCACACAGGAGAGAAAAAAACGTGGAGGCGACACGTATGCAGGCCTGTACTGAAGCTATGATACTGCGTGTGAATATGCAGCCATGTAAACACAATAATGACCACAAACAGTCATTCTAACAGGATGTGTGCGTGGGGTTTTCCAAGTCTCCTATCCTGTTCAATATGCAGTCGTTTCCATAATACATTCAGTGATGAATATTCTTCCCTGTGCAGAAATATGCAGATTTATAGTTGGAGTTTACGCTCAGCCATATACTGGCAGGCTCCTCATGCTGAGGTGCAGATAATGATGCAAGGCGTGAGATGTCATTTCATCTGGTATGAGCTACAACTGAAAGCCGGGATTTAAACAAAATAGCCCCGAGCTATAACCTGAAGAAAATGACTGGTGCTTTCCCACCAGAGGATTTCAAAGGCTGCTTCAAATGGTTGTACATGCGTGTGTCAGTACTTACAGCACACGTTGCTGTGCTTAACGAACAACGAGACGCTGAAACCGCAGCTGCACTGTTTACTCCCCTATCTTCCCCTCACACATCAATTATTAAAGTACCAATCGATCATTTCGCAGGCTAACATCAAGCCATGTCTTCATGAAAAAAAAAATCCTGTTTTAGATTATCCGACATCAATCACATCTTAATGCCCTATCCAATTAAATCCATTATCCTGTCTTAAATGACCCAAAAAGAACACCACTCTGGACTCTTTTTGTCGCTGTTGGATGTGTTTCGACTATCCCAAATTATACGCAATCTCCAGTTTTTCCCCTTCACCTGTCTTTTAAATTTTTTTTTTTTTTTTTTTTTTTTTAACTTTTCAGCTCCCAAAAATGCTGTAGAGCAGATTTACATGGAAACCTTGGTTGGCTCCCATTCCTTGGAAAGTAGGGCGGAGGAGGATAGTGTGACTGACAAGATTGTGGATTGTAATATTGATCGTTGGGTGGAAGCTGTTGGATGAAATAATGGTGTTTAGGGCCTACACGAATGCTATTAACTATATATTGGTAAAACTCCAGTTCACCACCTTGAACTGTCCTCACTGCAAAGATCTGCATTTCAGCACTCTGGACAGCGCCTCGACACAGTTCAACCATGAAAACTGGCCTGAAGGACAAAAAACTGCAAGAAATAAGGAAACCACTAGTACTTTAATGTGTGGTAAAATACACAACTAGATAAAATTTTTACTTTTAAATTTCTAGTATGCATTCTATGAGTTTGAGGCCACTAGGAGAGGAGGAAACCCAGATTTTGCTTTTAGGTTTAATACACAAACCACACACTCTAAGCATTTCACCTGGTCTGCTCGATAAATATGTTTATTGAGGAAAATTAAGATTTGACTTTGCAGTGGGATGCACGCGTGGAGGGGAAAGGGCGCAGTGTGGGATGGGCGTGGGGGGATGGGGGATATTACTCCTGGATTAGGCCTGTGTAAACTGCGTGTAGTCCATTGAAACATGAATAGAGGCCTCCCACCCTCATTCCCAACAATGTTTTTCCGGCGTGTCCTGTGGGTCTTGACCTGCACACTCTGGCACGTGCTCCGGCCATTCAGATGGTAATAAACCAACTGTGCTTTTTTTTTTTTTTTTTTTTAGGTGGGTGGGATTGGTGGTGGTGGTGATAGTGGTGTGTGTGACGGATGGGGGCTTGGCATGCCATGGCACCTCATCACTGTCACAAGAAAGATTAAAATAGTTAGAAAAAACTTAGATGGATAGTTGATTCTAAATGATGCAAGTGGGTTGACAGAAAAACCTATGCATTTCCACAGCTAAATATATTCTAGTGTTTATGTGGACGTTGGGGGGTTGTTTTGTGCTTGTCCACTTTGGAAACACGCTTTAAGGGTAGATGCGCGTTCACCTCACCCGGATGACTGTATAACCTAAACCCCAAAGGGCACATTGAGAGTGGGCGTGCATTACACACAACAAATGGAACATGATTACAGCAAAGAGAGAGGGAGGGGAAAAAAAGGTGTGCTATAGCGTTTTTGTAACAGCTGTCCTCTTTCCCCCTTTTTCCGGCTCCCACCTCCCCCTCAGCTCCAGGGGAGAGACCAATGGGAGAGAGTGCTGAGGCGGGATAATTGATAGATGCACTGGCTATCCTTATCGATCAGGGCTGTATTGACCCGACCAAATACATTGAGATGGAGTGTGGAATTCAACACAGATGCAAAGACGAATTGTTTTCATCGTTAATGCGATCTTTAAATGCCCCCCAAACCTCACTTTGCTCGTGTCTTTCTCACTTGTGTAGCTTTGCAATTAAACTGACCATTTATTTTTAGTCGACTAAATACATGTGCGTTTAAAGATGTCCAGAAAATGTTTTAAAGCCCCGGACCGACATATGAAGAGCACAATAGACGGGGAAGCCTGTGGGCCTCTCCTGTCCCTGTGTTAGAGGATGTTAAGCGTGAAGGGTACACGTTCACCTTAAACAGGCCAATCTGTGCTCTGTTTTTCCGTTTCAGACGTCATGTGTGTGTGTGTGTGTGTGTGTGTGCGTGTGTGCGTATGTGTGTGCCACACTGGCATTTTCACATTAGCTAAGCAGGGCAGCTTCATTGATTTGTGTGACTGTGATGAATTTGGAATAGTAATTTGAATTTATTGATTGATGTGGCCGAGCGAGTATGGCCCAACCTCACTTTCAGCATCACAACCCCCTCCAACTCCCACTCCCAATCCACATGTGCACCGAGGATAATGGTGATTTTAAATGCAATAAGTAAAATGTTGCTCCCTGCATTTACATACAAGTCATTTGTCATTTTGCCCATCTAGATTTTCCCCGACATCCAGGCCTATTGTGAAAGCAGGTTGCTTACATTGCACAATATGCTTTTTTGAGCAAGAAGTGGGAAAAGCATATATTTAGAATAAATCTGTAATATAATGGATCATCGATAGCATCTAACGCCGCTGGATTAAATTAAGATAAGATGTCAGCCCTTAAGGCACGCGCACCCCCTTTTGCCTGTATTACACAGAACTGCCCTGGGCCTGATCACATGAAAAAAAAAAAAAAAAAAAAGCAATAGGAGTGCACTGCCCAGAATATATGCCACTTCAACGTGTCAATTGAATTGGGGGGCTTTATCCTTGTGCGGGGTGTGGAAGATATAAAACCCCACAGCCCAATTAGCTTTAACAGCAGTGGCACTTAAAGAGACAATTGTAGAGTGTTTAAATCTTTATTTACCAGAACCCTACTAAATGCGCAAAGGAACAATTTACATGCCATTAAGTGCTTTTCAATAGGGCATTGACTGGAACTAAAATATGCCACTATATCTGCTTAATTGAACTGTTCGCTGAAATACGACACAGATGAGCTGATTGACGTTTGGAAGCGCAAATCTAAACAGAGCCTTTACACAAACATCGATGAGAGGGGACCTCTTATTCTAAGCCCACCTCTACGCGTTTCGTTTTCATTTACGTCCACTTAATGTGAGTGTTAAACGGGGCTGAAATGGTATCGTTTAACGTGGCAACCACTGAACAAAAACATAAACAATAGACCAAAGAGATGAAGCATCCAGAAGAGATGGAGAGAAGGAGGGCGCGTGTCAGTGGAACTGTCTCCCACTGAGCCAGGCTTTTTGTTCTGTGTGAAGTGGTGTCCTGAGCGGTCACAGATCGTGTCCCATTGACCCACACAGATGATTTCACAAATCATAATAAGATAATCTGGCCCTCGACCAAGTTTTGGAACATGATAGTAGCCCCGGGTGCAAAGGAGACAACAGGCCAGAGAAAGACGCATCTGTTTGTGTCTCTGTCTTTCACATCCACATCGATCATTTATCAGTGCGCTACTCTGAAAAGGGACGGCTGGACCTGAAATATCGATCCATAGGAGGTCATGCTCCCCGACTCTTTGGCCAGGCCTCAGACGGTCCTTGTTTGCAGTGTGCTTGTTTGACATAGGAAGTACCAAAACACTGCATCATGATTGTCTGATTCATATGAGTCCAAAGTAAACCGGTATCTGAGTTGCAGTGATCTTAGAACGTGAATATTTAACTAAGATGCAATCAGTTTAGCTGTTGTCCTACTTTGATTCCTTTTGTTTGACTTTTTGCTGTCTCTCTGTGTGTTGTGGGTTTGTTTGTATGTGACAGAAAGAGTCAGAGTGGGAGAAGTGTGTGTGCGTCCATACTTTGTATCCGTGCGTAAAAGTGCTATAGGTCCGCGTAAAAGATGAACACATCTGTCAGACTGAGTTTGTACCAGGTCTGATGTTGAGACATGCTTCCTCTCTTTTGTTTATATCTCCTCTACTGTTGCACAGCGTTTGTTTATACTGTCATGGATTGTAACATCAATCAAAATATAGATTTCCCCCAACATTTAACACCCCAACTGTCATGATGAAGTTTTACTCGATACAATCGACTAATAACTTCTAGTAATGTCTGTTTGAGCAGCTATTGACAGTCTCGCCACATTGACTTCTAATTGATCCCTCCACATCACTCAGGTTGGGAGCTGTCTCCTCACTCACCTGCAAGCCTGAGCGCTGACATCCGCTGGAACTCTGGCTCCTGGAGCCACTTCCACATCCTCCTGAACGTCTCCCGGCCTGATTTGAGTTTACTCCACGGTTTAGGATTCCGCAGCAGGTCTGACAAAGTTCCCTGGGACCGGCACAAGATCCTCTGAGCAAAGATGGCCTGTGGGATGCTGTAGCGCTTGAGCTCAGCTGTTATTCGCTGTGCCACCTCTTTGGTGTTTATTTCCTCCACCTGCCCTGACCCAGCTCCCTGCCCGCCTCCCACCACCGTCTGCCTGTCCCGGTCTGACAGCATGGACCCGTTTGCCTGAGAGTGCGGATGGCTGTGATGGTGTATGCCGTTCAAGGATGACATGAGGCCGGCCCCGTGCCCCCCAAGACCTCGCGCCAGGTGCTCTTCGCCCCGGGACAGCATGGCTGCGTGGGGCTCAAACCCCCCCGAGGAGAGCATCTTGTCGTTGGAAAGGTGAGCTCCTGGACCGTAGGCGCTGAGTGTCTGCTGGGAGCTGTGCAAAGACCCGAGCCCGTTGGACAGAGGGGACAGAGGCTGTCCCATGCCGGACATGTCTTTGGGGTAGTGGCCGTAGAGGTTACCCATGGAGGCGAGGCTGCGGTCGTCCCTCATCAGGGTGAAGCTGCCGCTAACGTTCCCGGCTGCTAGTCGCTGGTGCGCCGGATGATGGTGAGCATGTGGGTGTGGGTGGTGAAATTTCTCCGAAACGGTGGATATAGGGGGCAAGTGCTGCAGCGGCGTCAGAGTGGTGTAGGTGCTGCTCAGGCTCATCCCGGAGTCGCAGGACATGGTCATGGCCGGATGCAAGGGGCCAGACAAAGCGTGGTCTGTGCGGTAGTCCCCTGCTCCCTCCAGTATCGAGGCCATGCTGGACACCATGGCTGACCGTCCGTGCGACACCAAGTTCCGATGCGACGCCGACGACTGGCGCGCGTGCGGGGAGTTCATTAAGTCGCTCGTTTGATGGGAATGAGATACGCCGTGCAGATTTCCAATGTTTTCCATTGTAAGCTCCATCGTTGAAAGGATCTTTATTTCCACCCCTTCTCGCCACTCTCTCGCTCTCTCCCTCGCTTCTCTCCCCCTCTCTCCCCCTCTCACTGTCGCTCTATCTCACACTCCTTTCCAATAAATTTTGAACGATTTCAAAGCCAAGCCATTGATTGTAGTTGCCTCTCTGCAGTCAATCCAGCATGATTTTAAAAGATCGCGTCCCGGCTGCCACACAAACTGTGCCGCAAACCTCTGCTCAGTGCGCGAAGGTGTCTGCGCCTGCCTGTATTTCTTTCGCTGTGGAGCACCTTCTACTATACCCAAAGCGCTGCTCTGCTCTCTGTGTGTATATTAACGTGCCCGCGCTCATGTTGAGATGAGACCGAGCCTGTGCTCATGGGCGCGCCCCCGCGGTGTATCCTCGCACTCGCGCACTCTGTCTGGGGCCAACCTGACGTCACTGGCCCCCCGTGTCATGGGGCTGTTCATGTTGCAAACTGAGCTTTCAGATTCCCGAAAAAAGATTGCATTAGACCAGATAATACACAGGCGGCCTATCAGGAGCGCAGAGTTTGCGATGTGTGCAACGTTGACACAGAGGAGGATAAGACGGGTGCGCTCCTTGTTTTTGTCTGATAAAGTGTTAAAACGCGGCGCCAGCCACACATGTGATGCCTCTTACAGAGGTTAAATATTAATTGACATGTGTCACATCTGACCAGAGTGTAATGAGAACACCACAGCCTACCCCACAGAGGGGTCATATGTTACAGGATTCTTTAATCTGTATTCATAGATTGAGGATGCATAATTTATCGATGCCTATGGGAGAATTACTGTATTTGCACATGCGCGGTATGTAGGGGCGCACTTATTTTGCTGCTGTAAGAGTTAGATAGTCAGCTTCAGACCGCGTGGATGACCTTTGACACGTTTCATTTACAGCCAGATAAAAACAGAAGCTCACGTGTCTTTGAGATCTGCAAAGAAAATATGAGTTGGAGTGGATTCAATATCAAATGGAAAGTTTCTGCCGGTTGACTCTCCGTTAATATTTCACTCTTAACTTTCATTGGGAGGTTTTTCCCCCCTTCCACGCCGACCGATGTAAAATAAATGCCTATAGTTCGTCGTTTTATTCTAGCCTCTAGGCTTTGACCCCTTCCACATCTCTCCTGCTCGGGTCCAAACCATTGAAATCAAACTCTTTCCACACAACTCTCACATTCATGCCTCACAAACTTCTGCATGAAACTTGCTGCTCGCTGACGTCAATTCTGGTCAGCAATCCATCACTGTCAAAGTATGTATGGATCAGCAGAGCCATCGATATAGGTTGGTGCCTATTGCAGGAGCCCGCAATATGGATGCAATATAGTAGTAAAACAGCGAGATGGAGGGATTGGAATGTAAGGGCCCAACAAATAAGTCACGCGTTTTTGGCTTAAATTGAGCTGTGTGTGAGGCTCCCATATCTCAGTTTTCTATACGGACGCCGAATAAAAATAGTTTTATTTATTCGAGATATTGCCTCCTGCGTGAGCACCTGTGGTGAAATAATCCAGGATTCCAATAATCAATTTGCTGAGGCTGATAAGGCTCCGGTATAGTCTACCTCTTAGGATAATAAGAGGCGCTAGGAATTTGTGGTTATAGTATTTAATTTGGTAGACTGCCTGCTTGTACCCAAAATTAACATAAACCTCAGCGAGATCTAATCATAAATATAGACTAGGGGTCCTTATTGGGAAGTTAGCAATGTATATTATTGTGTTGTTGTCGTTGTACACACACCCTTAACTGAAGGTGATGTCTATAGGGTGAGATGATGCAGAGACAAGACACACAGGACACTGCTGGAAAAGTGTTAAAATCATGGTATTAACACCTCTGGGACATGTTATAGTCATGTGTGTTTGTCTGTGTTACATTAAATCGCTTATGGGTACTTGTAGGTAGGTTCACATTGTGTAAATCATTCCATTCAAGAGTGTTTAAGGTTATAGGGTGAAATTTAAGGAAATGGTAAAAATTAGGTCGCAGTTAGGAAATTAAATTAAATTGAAAATAAGTACAGGTAATACTGAAAATGTGTGTGTGTGTGTGTGTGTGTGTGTGTGTCCACAGCCCTGCAGGCCTTAACTTGCTTTGTAAACTATATGTGAACAATGTTACCAAGTGAGAACCCGTGGCATTTACACCGATGTTATGTAAAATGAGGCCATTAGGATTTCGACCTGGGGCTGAAAAAATAGTCTAACAATCCAGGAAGTGGCATCACTAATCATTTGCAAATTGCATAAAATAATTTCCCTGACCAGTGTTTACCAACTCTTAGGTCACGGCCATCCATAACTTCACTGATGAATAGTGAGATCAGTAGCCTTGGCACACTGCTCTTCTCTCAAATAACGACCCCAAAAACTGTGTCTTTGCTGATTGCCAACGGGGGGATGGTGGCTTTTTGGCTTGTGCCATCAGGAGAGCAGCAGTGTCCGGTTGGGTTAATGTCCCTGTATTGATCCCAGCAACCACTGCTATCGAAAATGAATTACCGAAGCCCGCACAGCAGCGAATCCGTCATCTGTGCTCAGCCAGCCGGCCAGAGCAGCTTATTGGTCGCGGTGGTGATGGATGTTAACTTTCATTGCTGGCTCCTTGCTCCTAATTCACCAGGGTTTACAACCCAAAACAACGCGCTGAAAACTTTTAGACTTCTACCCAGAAACTCCTACCACCTTCTGTGCCTTTTTGTCCAATTTTCCAATTATACTTTGAATATATGGTGTCCAGGCCACAGGCCCATGCCACCAATTAGAGGTCATGTTCCTGTGTGTATTCAAAATAAAAGTTCAAACAGCAGGGTCAGAAGGCCGTGTGTTGGTGATGAGTGCACTAGTCCCTCTTTAATCAATGCAGGTTTTTTTTCTGTCTTATGCACACTGGTCAAATCCTTCATATAAGGCTACGGCAAAATAAAATCTAAATGCAAACTAAACCAGTTTTTCCCCAAAAAAATCTATGCATCCGCCTAGAGCTCAGTTTTAATTTGTATTTTAATGTACTGTTTTCGAATACTTAAATAAGCATATCCTATGGCAAATACAATATGAAATATTAACTGTGTCGATATCTGCGGTGTGACTGGGGCGATGCCGCAGAGAGCTGGTGATTTATTTCATATTAATAACAGCGGGCGAGGCGGTGGCCTCAGCACCACGTTGGCATCGACTTTATACATACACACACACACACACACACACACACACACACACACACACACACACACACACACACACACACACACACACACACACACTGCAGTGACGGGACGGTGCAGCACTCCTTATGTGTGTGTTAATTTATTTGTTATTAATAATATAAATTCCCCTTACAACTACTTTCTAATATTCTCCGTTTTCTAGGACTTAATTAGTTTTAATGTCACCCCTGCTCCAACACTAGGGTCTGTTTTTTTATGAGGACTTAAAGCATTTTGTTTTTATCTTTAAGCACCGCTGTCGTTTGCTGATCAAGTAATCGATGCAAAACCCGGAGCTTCGCTTGGGATCGATACATTTCTGGAGGATCGATAGAGTCCAAAATGCGTTCTGCTTAAATGGTTTAAGTTAAGTCTATGAGTCTATATGCTGTTGTGTGTTTGACCTGTTTCAACAACGTGCAGGAAATGACTGTAGCGCTCAGATGAAAAGTTTGACCCCATGTTTTTCATTTAGGTGAGTGTTATAAGCTCTGTGCGTAAAAAAAGTGGCTGAAAATAGGCGACAGTTATTACTGATATTATTACAAGAACAAGCAGGTGTTGTGTGTTTGTTGTGCAGAATTTATGCATAGAAAATGTGATGTTATTTGGCTAAAAACTGTGCACTCATTTTCACTTTATTTTATGCTATTAGAGTGGTCTCCCTAAACGTGTAACCACTTACAATCTGATGGGATGCTCAGTAAAAATAAATAAATAAATTAATTAATTAATTAAATAAAGAAAAAATAATAACATCCTTTTTGACAGTTATTCTTATTATATTACTTATTATTTTTATTATATTTGTGTGCAAACCTGGAAAATCTACATCCAGATAATAACAACAACAAAACAACAACAACAACAGCCACAATCCAAGAAGTTTAAAAACAAAACTTAGTAAAGAAAAGAAGTTGACAATAAAGAAAAAAAAAATCCACAAATGTACATAGCCTAGTTATGATGCTCCTCATGTGAATTTTATGTTGTTATTATTACTATTAGACCTATACTGGAATTAAAGTTCAATACACAGTCAGTTTATTTCCACATAACTCTGCCCAAATGTATTTCTTAGTTTCCTTTTCTTTTATTCTTTAATTAAATTTATTTATTTTTTCTTATAATATGAGGTCTTCTATTCGCAGCTGGTCTATTTCCCCTAAGAATCAGCAGGATAGAGACAGACTAATCTTTTCATGACTTCTTGAATGACTCCGCGGCTGATGCATGGCGCTTAATGTATTCTAAAGTATATTTACTTGAATCTGGGTTATTGGCAAAAGTTAAGTAGCAGTGTTTAGTAATGTCGCATTGATCAGGCCTGTGAGCAAGTCAGCGGGACGGGGAGCGCTCCTCTCCACTCTCATCCCAATCCACGCACACGCACACACACACACACACACACACACACACACACACACATACACATATACACACTGTGGCCTTCCTCGTGGAAAAAAAAAAAACCTAACATATGCCTTGTTTGCCCATGGCTCTGGTTTAAGTAACTCTGTGCGTGGGTTTGCGTGGGTGTGAGGGTGTGTGTGATAGATTTTGCCTATTTGACCAAAGTAGAAGTTTCCCTCAGACAACATTATTAGGCTATAAACTTAATACATTAACAAGTCAAAGAGGCTGTAAACATAAAAAAGAAAATTGAAACTATGCAGTATTTAATTTGCACCCAAAGGGCCGTTTATTGTGCTCTTGAACATCCTCTTTTCTTTTCTTTTTTTCGGCTAAATACTTTCAATTTAATTATTTTTTACTATGCGATAGATCTTTAACTTATCGCTCATGCCTCCAAACATTTTCTGCAAAGTTTTTCAATAGGCTACAGGCCAAGTCGATGTCACCCTGCATTTTGAATGCTACATGTTTTGTCCTGTTAAATCATTGAACGGCAGCCTGGTGTTAAAACAGTTTGTCTCTCAGTCAGGGCTCAGTGTGGAGAGGCCTACTAAATGTTGAGGGGAAAGAGGAAAGAAAGGGGGAAAAAAGGAGAGAGACAAGCACTTGCACGTTGAATCGGTGTGTTTGTAAAGCGTTTGCCTGCAGTTTGTTAAGGAATTAGTGTGTTGCCATGGATTATTATTTAGGTACATTTGCATTTGAAAGCAGCACAGCAATAGAGGACCGTAGTGATCAATAGCCCTGGTGCCATATCGATTCATCCGCAGTCTGATCGATTGGTAGGAAGAATTGGGCGCACATCAGTTCTGTGCTCTTGGTTTTACTCAAAAAATAAAGTCAATTTATGCTTGAAAAGACGCTTTAATATGGCAGGCCTGTCGCATTATGGCTGCAGAAATATTTAGTACAACAGGTGCCAAATGTGACATAATAGCACCAATGACTGTTATATCATAATAAAGTCTAATTCATCGTGTTAAGAATCAAATTTAGCAGAAAATGCATCCACTTGTGTGTGCGAAGGTGTGTGTGTGTGTGTGTGTGTGTGTGTGTGTGTAAGAGGAATAGCAGAAAAATCTACCCTGCATTCATTCCTGCTGTGGTTGTGACTCGGTGGAGGTGTCATATATAGGTTCAGTTACTGTATTTGTCATTTGGTCAATTTATCAGAAGACAAACACGTTCAAACAAAGGTTACAGTCAAATATTCAATGTGACCGCGTGATGGTAATTTATCGATAGGAAATACAATCTGTGAAAAAAAATATACATACATTTTTTTTTTTTTTTTTTGCCATAAAGGTCATTGAAGCTGTTACAGATTTATTTTGATTCTGACAAGCTGTTAGCGAAATAACCATTACTCAGGTGTGTTCACATGATGTCACTGCAGTCAATACGGCTACTAATCACAAACACATTCAATAGACTATTGATTCGATTTGGGCTGGATTACTAAATGTTATATACGGATTAAAACTCACTTTTGACTTTGTGTCTTTTGTCGGATTCCTGTAACTTCATTTGGCAGAGGCCTGAGCTGGGCTACCGACGAGGAAGAGGGTTTGTTGTGTTGTGTCAGCAAAAAAAAAAAAAAAAAAAAAAAAAATAACAAAAAGGAGACCGAGGACCTGTATGTGCACAGCAGTACAGTTCATTACACATTTATCTGTTTTAATTCTATACATTTTTAATTGTAGCTCAGATGTTGATTTTATTATTAATTTAATTTCATTCTATTTTGCTTTTTTAAATTTTATTTTAAACAACCTTAAGATAAAGGGACTTATAGGTAGAACATGTGCTCTTTTATATTACTGACAAGAGTGTAAAAAAGCACTAAAATGTATTTACAAAGGGATACAATTAAACACTAACTTTAACTCTTGTGGTGTTGGAAAGAATTCCAGAGTTTTTACAATATATTTAATTTTATAATGTAGTGTGTGTGTGAGTGTGTGTGTGTGTGAGTGTGTGTTTTCCCACATAACACAAATTTACAATCACATTAAAATTATACTCATGTATTTTAGTTTCTTGTCACACCAATATGTAACATGGTTTGTGTGCATACATCATGAATAAACACACTGATTTTTTTTATTATTATTTTTCAAGTGAATTGACTCCAGCCGAAGAACTCAACAGAAACCAAATACGAGCGTTGGAGTGTATTCATCTAAAAATGTTTCATCTCCTGTTTACCATGCATCCACTGTCTGTGTGTGAAGGACAGTGTCAGTGCTGCTGTGTAATTGTTATGAGAATGTGTGTGTACGGATGTGAGTGTGTGTTAAAGAACGGCATAAACAGACGAATAACTGGCATGTGAACTACACATACATAAAGTGATAGATCAAAGAGTCTGGATTACGCTGAATGATTTTTAATGTGGATGTAAATATTTGTAGATTAGAGTGTAGGCTGGAATATCTATACATTTATCATGGCCCATAGACTGCAGATTAGAATGATTATAGATTGTAATGTGTATGTATTATCCCACAAGCTAGTTAAGAGCATTATCCATTGTTCTTCTCCCCAGCTCTCCTGGTTTTAAACCACACAGCTTTTTCTCCCTCTTAAGTACTGCTAACGCTGGATTTATTAGGCTTAAAGAATAGCCTACACATCTTCCTCAAAGGGGATCAGACATTAAGTGTAGATCAAAAGGATAAGGTCTTAAAAACAGAACACCGTCTTTTGCTCTGCACTTACTTTTATTCCCATATGCTTATGTTAATTCAGGGATTGTACAAAGACCACTTCTTTAATTTTTTTTTTTGTAAGATAATTCTGCATTTGTGCAAGGATTCAGGGTTTTTTTTACACACCTTATATTCAACTGTATTTTTCACAAAGGTATAATAGTTGTTGCACAATATGAAAAAGTTGCTATTCTGGGTGTTTTCACAGTGACTCTCAGTTTTACCATAAAGATGTTTTTTTTTTTCTCCTACTATCAAAAAATACTGTGGAAGTTTTTGTGTTTTTTTTCTTTCTATGTTTTGGAGACAGAAAGTCAGATTCAAAGCCCAGACTCACCAGTGTGATATTGTATCTTGCTGTATGAAACAGTGACACAGCTGCAGGGAAAGTAGTGAAGGATTTAAGACATTCAGAAAACAGAATCAGTGACCTACTACTCATCCTGGCACAGATATCAAACATTTCTCAGTGTGCTACAACTGCAGTACACATTTCTTTTTTGAGATGGGATAAACGGTGAAAAATCCCACTGCCAGTATCATTTTGTTTTCTTGTAAATCTTTCTTTTTCTTTTCTTTTTTTTAATATTCATCAGCCAAGTAGTAAAAACCTTCACACGCAGGCTACAAAAGGGAAACGTGCATCAGTCAGAATAAATGTGGAATCAAGTACAATTGGC
>JAPSES010000258.1:21567457-21582071 GCA_029822895.1 Maxillicosta whitleyi
CATTTCACAAAGTCATCACAAGGGTCAGACTGGACCCTTTGGCGGGCCGGATTTGGCCCCCAGGCCGCATGTTTGACACCCCTGATTTAGATAACTCCACATACCATTGTGAGAATCCCCCACAAGACAATGAGTGAGGGGGTAGTTTTTGTTAGAAAGATGTGAAGCCTTCACAGACATGCAGACTCAATGCATGTTTCATGTAATTTGTCACTGATCTGCATGTACACTGCAGTTTACTGTATACTGTAAGGGGAGCGTTGCTGACGTTGATGGGGATGAAGAAACCCTGAGTGAGTTCAGTGAGAATGTGTGTGCATGTGAGTGTTAATGTGCGTCAGTGTGTGTTCTGCCATTTGTCTGTTGCACTACACCACCTGACAGGTGCAAAACCCTGTGGGATGGCACTGTTGTATCTTACACTTGGCTGAACATATAGAGCACATCAGAGGTGTAACAAATCCATTCTTGACTGCCAGAACCTTTCAGAGCATTTCTGAGCCTGTGAACAACACATCTTCAGGTTTCCACACCTCACAGCTGATGTGCATGTGACACACAGACACTTACAGATGAAATGTGGTCTCGCACAGAAGTTGAAGAAAGCGGCTTTTGCTCTCCAGCCCTTGATTCATCTCAGTGTGTGTGTGTGTGTGTGCGTGTACACGTATGTTTTCGTGTGAAGCGTCTGAGTCTCAGTGGCGTCTTTAGAGTGGTTAATCTGAGAAGCGGTTGAGAGGAGAGTGTCAGAGTGTCAGGCTGGCGCTGCTGAAGAGTCCTCCAGCCCTCTCTCTTTCTGTGTTGACACCTCTTAACCTCAGTCTATCATCTCTCACACTCACACACTCCACCTCTATTGACACTTGCTACCCCGCAGCTCTCTAAAGACCCGAGGAGAATCCACTACAGTGATTGTCCATGAGAGAAGAGCCTTGGAGCCTGCAGAGAAGAAAGGGCTACGCACTGTGTCGACATACAGAACAACAAGATGTGATCACATTAAGAGGTTGTTATAGTTTTGTTCTTGATGGATGGATCAAAGGATGGATGGATAGAATAGAATAGAATAGAATAGAATAGAATAGAATAGAACAGTTATTTCAGGTTACATTATTATATTTACGGTCTGTTACTTCTGTCAATTTCTGATAGCTGATTTGTTATTTTGTTATTTATTTTTTGCCAAGGAAGACTTCAGTGTATACTGTTGTTAATTTTGGATAAAATATTTTTACTGTCTCTCATGAAGTGATTGTAAAGATGTGATTTATTCTTAATAGATAAAGTGTAACAGGGACTCAGTATGTAATCACTGGACCTGGTCAAAGCTGATTACTGATGTATATGAATAGGAAAAATATGTGTGTAAACTACATGATTCCAGCTTTATAGCAAAAGTGTTTATAGAGTACATTTAAAATAGACAACTGAAGTGTTTGTAATGTTCTTTGAAATTGATCACATTATTATCAATTCAAGCAAATTTATGAAAAAACCTTTATTATAGCACAGCAGATACATATCTGACACTACCATCAGTTAAGTGTTAAATTATATGCCTTTAATAATGTTTAGCAACCATATAGGCACATTCCTTCTTAAAATCAATATAACAATTAGAAATGCACATTTTAATAAAAAAAAAAAAAAATGATATCATGGACATTCTTATTTGATACAGCAATTTGATTCTGCCTGCTTCTTCTTATTTTTTTAAATAAAATGGAAATGTGCATTTGTCCTTTTGCATTTCCTGTTTTGTTTTTTTTTTGTTTTGTTTTTTCTATATTGTAATTGTTCAGGGTGATGGTGGGATTTGTGATTACTAGTTTGTTTTTTGTTTTTTTAAAGGAAAACATGTCTGAAATGTGAAGGGTATCACTCATTTCTTCTGTGAAACACTTGCCTGTGCCATAGTAGTTTACTAACACACACAGAGGAGGTGGATGGAGTCAAAAATGTAGTGTTTTACATTATGTGACAAAAAAAATGTTGCCTTTTCACAGAGTATTTGACATTTATCATTTCCTAAAAAGGTAGACAAGTTATAAATTATCTTTTTACACTCATACATGTGCAACAGAACAATGAATCAAACATATTCATTGATAAGGAAAAGTGCTATCCAGTAAACATTCACACTTTTATCAAAAATATTTACAATAATAACAATGAAGTAACAATCACAAGTAATACTGACTAAATAATAGTGACAACAAAACATGGAAGAAAACTATTAGTGTATAAATGTTTTTTTTTTTTGTTTGTTTGTTTCATTCGGTTTATCCAGGTGTTGTACCTATGTATGGTATGGAATGGGAAGGAAAATCCTACAATGAAGGTGCATGTTCATAAAAGTAAATTTACGTTACTGTTATTTATTGTCTTTCTGTTTCATCAATTTCATCCTTTGGGAAAACAGAGAAGGTTAAAAAAAAAAAAAAAGCCTTCTCTGGTTCTATTTTTATTTAAAGATGAAAGTTTCAAGGTACATGCATTTTAGAAACTCGGTACAAGCTAAATGTAATTACAAAAACATAATAGATTCATAGTTTCACTTTCATCTTTTGTTTTAGTGCTTTTCACTCTTGATGCTGTGGATAGTATAGGATCAAGGGAAAATGTGTGTTCATTCTTTTTTTACCAGAAAAAGTATCACACTCTTGCGGCCTACAGCTGTTCAGTTACTGGAACCCATTCTGCCACTTTAGGGAGCAGTAAAGTCTGAATAACACATTAATTCACTGATAATGTTAATGTTAATATATGAAATATGTTACTTTTAATAAACACAACATGTAAACTTAAGGGTATGTGTGCAGTAATCAAGTGAAATACTGGGGAAGGGCATGAATAATCCATAAGTCAATTAGTCAAAAATGGCAAGCAGAGTCAATGTCTTTTTTTGTAAGAGTCAACTCATTTTTATTTGTGCTGGGGGGGTGGAAGGAGCATTTATACATACACTAGTGGAAAAAATTATTAGACCACCCCTTGTTTTCTTCAATTTCTTGTTCATTTTAATGCCTGGAACAACTAAAGCCACATTTGTTCAAACAAATATAATGATAATAACAACCAAAATAGCTCATAACAGTTTAATTCCAGAGCTGATATCTATCCATTTTCCATGTTTTTTTGATAAAAACCAAAATCACTTCAGTTCTTACATCAATAGCTATGACATTGTACTGACAAAAACAGTGCTTTTAGACATTCCATGTGTTTTTTCTGGCTGTTTTAGTCTCATGATACACACAGGAGTTAGTATTTGATTGGATAACCGCTGTTTTTATTGACTTTTGATGGTCTAATATTTTTTTCCGTGACTGGATGGATGGATGGATGGACGGACGGACGAGAAGACAAAAGAGATACTCATAGATCAACATTATTGCACAGATTTGTCAGCTGTTGTCAGAAGATGCTGAATCCTCACATGCATCAATTTGTAAATTAATCTCCCCCTCTTTGTCTTCTCACACCAGGAAGTGTATAGGATCTGTGTCCAACACTGTCACTGGCTAGTGTAAGTGGGGTCAGGAGCAGCGGGTCAACTAAGAAAAGGTCAGAGGTCACAGAGCAGTGGGTCTTGTTAAAATACCTTTTAGCCTCCTTCAGGGATATTATGTAATGGCTCTGGGAATAGGTTAGGTTCCAGGTTGACTGTTTTGTGGTGAAGAGTAGAATGATATATGTGTCCTGCCTTATGCCAGATGTATATTCATTACCCTTCTTAAAACTCAGGATGTATAGGAAGTGCTTGAAGGTCACAAGGGGTCACACAGAAGAGCCTGCATTTCTTTCTTTCTTTGTTTTCTCCTGGAGGATGCATCTTCCAGGAAGTAACCAACTTATAAATAACACCTTTGAGAGCTCTCAGGCCAAAATAGGGTTTATTGTTTGTTTTTTGTCTTAATTAAAATCATTATGGGCTATTCTAGCACAGGCTTACCCAAATAGGAAAAACTGGGTTGAGCTGATCAATATATTGGAGACATTTGAATATCAATACAATGAGCCGAGCACTGTCTTCAGTCTTAATTTTTAATATGGTGATAATAAGTGTATTAATTTTCATAAATTTCATTCAATAGCCGGGGAATATGAGTGATGGTGGCCCATTTTTGCATAGCAAGTTTGCATCTCTCTCCCCTACGTTTGGCATTGATCACTCCAGTGCGGGTTCTCTCTCTTTCGCTTTGTCCTCCACTCACTCGCTCCCTCTTTCCTGCCCCTCACACCATTGCACTGTAAAATTCATCCTTATTCCCCGCTTCAGCAAGCTAACTGTGCGCACTACCTTTTATCAGTCCAGAACTGTTAAATTAATAAATTGATATTGACGAGCTATCAGCCGGGGGGATAAATTATTTGGGAGCAGAAGGCTAGGGTCACATGACTTTTAGTACCCACGATTCTGTAATTATTCCCCACGAGAAGAACCACAGTGTGGTGCATTGCCCTTCCCCCCCTAGAAATGAACAAACATGCACACTCGCACGCACACATATGCACACTCGCACACACACATATGCACACACACACACACAATCACATGAAGAACTATAAATATCCTCACATACAGTGGATTGCACGGGCCATGGGAATACTGATGATCATTACTGCTATCATAACCATCATCATACAGGATGTAAGCCTGCTACAGATTGCATTTTATCATCACAATTTGCACAAAAACTGGAGTGCAAACCCAGAATGCATCGCCTATAGACTATGTAGCATTGAATGCAAATGATTTCGTATTGAGCTTTGCATTGCCGTGAGCGGAGAACAGGCTACCTGCTAAAGTATGTGTTGGAACAGTGGGGTGAAGCTCTTGCAGCTGATGGTTCTGCGTAACAAATGCAAATGAGAGGTGCAAACTGGGAGGGAGGAGAGGAGAGCACTGCAGATGACGGGATGGATGGGACGGTGGGATGGGGGGGGGGTGCAGTGAGAATGTCAGGGTGCCAATCATGGAAGTGCTCTCGTTGCCCTCCGGCCATCACTGACCTTTTAACCCTGGCCGTGGCCTAAATGTCAGAGGTCACAAACCAGAGGTCAGCAGGGATCACCACAGGACCCTGGCCAGGGATGCATCACCATGGCAACGTTCACCATGCTCACTATAGGAGGAAAGACAGTGGTGGTGGTAGTGGTGGGGGGGGGTTGTTTTGCATTCTGTATGCCTACTCGGAAACTGTGCACAAATACACACACATACACACACATACACATCAGGTTCATTATTACATCTGTCGGTGCCTTTTTCCATGGGAGCTGAGCTGCCTCTCTCATTGGTGGCACACAGCTGTGACTTAAACGAGCATAGCATCAACACCAAACACACTACAAAATGCAAATATGTCCCTTAATAGATTGATTTCAATTCTTTAAATAAAGGATCCACACATTACATGAACATCATTATTTTTGAAAATTGTGAGAGATACGAAATTCTAGGCCTGAAAAAGTCTAATCAAATATAATGTATTTTGGCTCTTTTTACCTTCGAATATCGTTGTGTCTCTGAGTGTGAATATAGATTTGGGTTAAACTTTGCCACTGAGACGCTGCAAGTTGAGGTCTAAGGTTTGTCCTCCAACAAATTATCAGCATCAAACATTTAGTGCCTTTTTCAATATGTTCCAGCTTGTGCCCTTTTTTAAAAAAAAAATCTGTTTATAGTGCAGGTGCCTTTAAGTCTATTCATGAAACACAGAATCCAGCCTCCAGATGATAACAGAATACAACAGGGTGTGGAGCGTTATGTATTATATTCAAATGTGCACATATCACATAATGCACATGTTCTGGTTTCTGCACTGCATAGATTATTGAGATTGTTTTCTGTTACTGTAATGCTGTCAGTTATCCTAATATTTAGATTTTTATTGTATATGATTTAACTTCCTTAAGTGTAAGTTTTTGTGTAGTTATTTCATTTTTACTTCACGGTGTCTGTGGACAGCTCTTACATTTCACTGTTCATGCTACGATCATGTGACAAATAAAAATCTTTAATCATGAAAAAAATATTTATTCTCCTGTAGAACCATATTTTTTTTGTTCTGAGTCCACACATATACAGTATAAGCACGATTTATGTGTTATGATGTGTGTGTGTGTGTGTGTGTTAACCTCTTTAAACATACATGTAAATTACTTCATTTGAATAAATATTTCTCTTGTGTTTAAGCAGGATTTCTGTACATGGTTCCAACTTTATTTACATTTGAAACACATGACACATAACAGTGTTTTGGGACTGACGACACAACTTTAAATAAACTTTATATTTATTGATCAAAAGGGAACTTATGTATTCAACAAGCTCAATTTTAGACAAGTGTATGCACACAAAAACCAAATCAGAGGTTTTAGAGTGAGTCAACATATTCTAGAGTCTACACAAGTCTGATTAAAAGTGTGTTGACATTTAATTTAACTGTTTGATTTGGACAGCTGACTGTGGTAAACAAAAATAAACTCAAGAGAATGATCAAAACAGCAGGAAAAATAATAAGTCAGCAGCAAAGGTAATCAGAAACACTTTATGACACGACAGTGGATGGGAAAAGGCCAGGTCCATCACTGCTGATACACAACAATACATCACATCAGGAGTGATTCGGCAACTAAAAAGATCTAAGGATCATTTACATCAAGAACAAATTGAAGACCCTGGTGTTAAAAGTAGTGAAGTCACCAAAAAGTACTTATAGGGTGAACTTAGCTAAAAAAAATAAATAAATAAAAAAAATAGTCATGTTTATATGCTCACCTTGAAATGTCCAAAAATGTGACTTCAGTACTTTTAGCACCAGGGTCTTCAGTTGTCTGTAAATATGTTAATGTGATGAGGATTTGTTTTGTTTTACTGTATCTGTATTCCCATGTTTGTCTGTATTTAATGTTTATCTTGATCAGTTGTAACTGGAACGTCAATTTCCCAGTTTTGGGATCAATAAAGTTCTTATTATTATTATTATTATTATTATTATTATTATTATTATTATTATTATTATTATTATTATTATTATTATGTTGGCTCAGTTTATTTATTCAATATGAGTATGTATTGTGTGTGCTGTCTGTAGGTGAATGAAAGGAAACGGAATTGAATTGAATTTTAAAGAAAGACCTTGTGAAATGCATAAAACTCAACTTATTTCATTTTCTATTATGGGACATAGTGGGAGTGAGTGGGACATATCATAAACACATGCTTCCCTTGCACGCTGCATATGTTTCCTTCTTATTCTGAACCGGTAAAGTCCCACTCACAATGAAAACTTTGCCACTTCCACTTACTTGAACAGATGGACAGGACGCATGGAGTATTCGCATGCGCGGTGCGTCATCTAGTGGTCGGATCCGATTCCACTCCTCCTGCTCCTGTTCCATCCACCTCCTCCTCCTGCTGCTGCTGCTGCTGCTGCTGCTGATGCTCCTCCACTCTCACAGCACAGTGAAAAGAAGGGGGAAAAACCCCACTAGTCTGCCTCGGTCTCCGGGGAGCTCCGGTCGATTCCTCGTCCCACCATATGTCTGATCGCAGCTGCCAATCAACAGGTCAACGCGACCCCGGGGAGGCAGGCACTGGTGGGGAGAGATCAAACAGTGGACCTCGGGGATGACAGATGCAGATGAAAAAAAGGCAATAAAACATTGCTTCAAAGATGGCAACGGTGCACTGGGAGGCAAATTATTGTTAACAGTAATCTGCAGAATAGCGCCTCGCATTCTGATCGATTGACTATTATAGAGCCTTTGAAGCCGAGGTAACGCCAGGCTATTGTTCATGGTGGGACACAACCAGAAAATAGCAGCTGGTTTTGGTTCAACTATAGCGCTTCCTAAGCCTTAAATACTGCTTAGTTGTATGCAATCACGCTTTCTAATAACACTTGCAATTTGGACTCCTCCAGCCTTTAGGCTTTGTGTAAAGACAGTTAGTCACATTCAGCTGCAGACTGGACGAGATTAGAGCCAGGCCTACATGTGTGAGGAACAAAAGGAACAAGGAGAGCAACTGCACAAAGTGACTATGAATAATTACACATATTACATGACACACTGTTTTTCATGTTTGCAGTAATCTGGTTATAATGTCAAGTTATTACTTATTATTTGGCCTCAAGTATATTTTTGAATTACAGTTATTTATGTAAAGAAATTAAACCATGACATGTCAAATAAACTGCACCAAAAATCTAATTAGCATTTGTGCAATAACTATTTCCACAGCCTCGCTTCATAAACAAGTGTTATTTACAGTACATAACACACACATTTATAGAATTGTCTAATAATTAGGATGCACAATAATAAGCTGCTCTAGATCATTGCAGCACTAGTAAGAACCTATTTGGATTTTTTTTATTTTTTTTAAATCGCACAGAATCATGCAAACAAATGATTTTCACACACTTATTACTTTGTCCCCATCACACAGAGCTCAGATCAGACTATTCAATGTGCCTGTCAATACTCATCATTTTCAATGCATTTCTTTAAACAATCGGTTATTTTCCTCTGGCTCTTAAGTTAAGCCTTTATTTCATTTATTTTAAAAGCAAGAATTTTTAAAAAATGCAGTTTCGGGGCATGTGGATAAATGTGATTGGTGTCATATTCTATTACAGTGTTATGTCATTTACCAAGGATTCATTTTAAACACTATTCATATTAAAAACATCAGATTCAGAACCACTAAACCTCACTAAATTCATGCCAAAATTCCTATTTTCTTACATTGTCAGTTAGGTTTGATTGCATCTATAGGTTTAGTTCTTAAAAAAAAAAAAAAACTGTTGCGTCTATATCTGGATCAGTGTGATCCATGTATCCTGAGGGGAATCAGCTTTGGAATGCTGCTGTAAATGTGTTGCATTAAAATACGGCCATAATGTTTCATCGTCACCTCAGCAGGACTGATCTTCTTACCTCACTCTCTGCTAATCAGGGAACAAATCTTTGTGCCTTAATCTACGGCCCCCCGCACCTTTCCGCACATTTTAGTAGATTAACCAAAACACATGCACATGTGAACACACACATAGACACACATACAAGCTCTTTAAAATGTATTTTTACACACACTCATACAAATGACACAATTAGGAAAGTGTGACATTTCAGTGCTACTCTTGTAGTTATGTTTTTATATGAAAAAAAAAAAAAAAAAAACCTCTTTATGGCACCAAAATGGACAAAGACATAACTAAGATTCTTCATTGTTTTTGCTTGGCACATAAATACTATAACACATATAACTAACATAAAGTATGTGTTTTAAAATCACAAAATTTCAATTAACTTCTTTGTAGGGAGCATCAGATTGAGGTCATGAGCTCTCAGTTCAGTGTGTGTGTGTGTGTGTGTGTGTGTGTGTGTGTGTGTGTGTGTGTACAGCAAACATATGCAACCAAATTAAAGCCTTAAAGCTGGTGAATTGAAGAGGATTTGATGCGGAGAGCAATTCATGGGAATTAAGCAAATTAGGTCTCCAATTAGCAGTTGACATTGAATAGGAAGATTTGGTGAACAAAAATTAATTAGATGGACTTGTCATTGTTCTAATCAAGACCCAGAGAATATAACTGTTGTGGATAACACCCCAGCTCTCTGCCGCTCTCAAGCTTTTATCCCTCTGACATATTGTTTGTCTATTTAGAATCTAATATCATGTCAAATGGTGCCTTATTCAAATATTCAATAATTTGCAAATAAGAAGCCCGCGTGAGCCGAGACAAACAAACTTCACAAAAGTCAATGTATGAACTAATCCTCTTAGGCTGGAGCAGTGTTGATGTAAATGCCAACCTTTGCAAGTCAGAGAGGAATTTCACTATTGATGTGAGACCCAGATAGGTAAAAATTGACTTTGTTCTTTTTATGGCAGTGTTTTTGAGTCATCCCGAAGCTGCAGTTTCTGCTTTGGAGACAGAGTTAGGATCTTCAGAGTGTGTCTTTTTCTTTTATGCCCTCATCCATAGATCTTAGCATTGTGAGTTCAACTTTAGTGTTATTTTTGTCTCTTATTTGCCGTATGATTCTGCACGGCCTCTTCTAAACACATACAAAACCCCTAACTTGAAAAGGCCTCTTTTCTTGTCTCCCATACCTCCCTACCTCTCTCGCTCTCTGCCCCCTTCCCTTTCCTCTGCTTCATTCATCCCTTACCTCCCATGGTTCCCCCCCTTTCTGCAGCAGTGGTTACAGATTATACTGTGTGATAAGCTTCCTATTGCTTGGAACTATTTGAGATTGCTCAGATTATCTGGCCTCCATAGCCTCAGAGTCGGCTTTGGAGAACCCGAATTTAGTCTCTTAACGCAGAAGATTTTGCATCCCGACAGCTTTGAGTAATTAGCATCTAACCCCAGGTGGTATTTTACCGAAGGGCTCACTTTTAGCACGCTCTATCTGCACACACAATACAACACACACATACAGGAGGCGAATAAAACACAAGATTTTAATGTGTAATGATTTAATGAGATTATAACAAAGCATTACATTAGGTTAATAAATGAGAGACATGCTGTAGCTTCAATAAAAATCACACAACCACTGCTATTAATGACAAAGCAGAATATACTGTAATCATTCATTTAATTCATTCCTGTTCAATTTTAATATCACCTAATTAAAAAAGGTGCTGCCACAGGGACCTCTTTAATTCAAAAATATATTAGTGTCAGAACATTATTATTATTTTTTCTTTTTTTTTTTTTTTTTTTACAGAAAACCTTCAAAAAAGAAGTTGTAACCTCTTAACCCTTTATAGGACACTCATAGAAATACTCTGAGATTCACAGTTTAGAGGACTTTATTACTTTTGTAAAAAAAAATTTTATTGTCATCTAGAATACTAAGGTCAACAAAGTTACCATATTTGGATCCTTACCCGTAAGTGGCAAAAAGAAGTTAAATAAATATGTATTTTAAAAAAATACAAAAAAAATACCCAAACATATGTAAGTTGAAAAGAACTTGTATTTTAGAACATAAGATCATCTTTTAATTTAACATTAGCACAACATAAGTGCTGATCCAGACACTTGTCCACATCCACATGATCCCTTTGAACATCATTACTTACATTAGTACCATTATTTCATGGTACCTAAGAAAATGGACATTACAGACCCTGTCGACCACATATGACCTAAGATTGTTGCCTCGCTGTCCTCACTGTAACTGTTGGTGACCCTATCTTGTAATGTATTCAGAAATTACCAAAATTAGTCACTTGCTTGATAAAGCGTTGACATCTACCAGGTCAGCAGTGCTGTAGTTGGAAGTTATAATTTGGGGTTGGAGGGATACGGGTTAAATTTGAGCCTTGCTTAAACTGATGTAGTTTAGTTGTGCTTCAACCACTAAACACAGAAACTACGAGACATTCCCTTTCAAATGAAACCAAATGCATGCCTATTGACCTTACACTTCTGATATAACCCTAACTTTAAGCCTAGTATAACGTTAGGTGTCCATGAAAAGAGTAGTTGTTAAAAAGTTAAATCTTTTGGTACAGAGCCATGGATGCCTGGGTAGAGTCCCACTTGTGGATGTATGGTGGACCAAGGCCAGTAGAGTCTGGGTGGCAAACAGGATAGAGGGTGTGTTGGAGCTTGTGGACAGCACCAACAGGTTGTTCTATGTGGGTGGATGATGGTGGGGTGATAAGGGGAACTCAGGGAGGCAAACGGGACCTGCCGTGCCTCTCTGCGCACCCTTCGCCGTGCCCTCCGGCAATGGTAGTCCCCGTTAGAAAAGTCCTGGTAGTTTGAGGGGTGGATCGCCCAGAAGTGACCCTTACCATTGTCGCTGCGTCCGGCTTTGATGAAACAGTCATTAAGGGACAAGTTGTGACGCACACTGTTCCGCCAGTTTTTATCCTGTTTGGAAAAGAAGAGAAATATGATCAAGAATGAAGTCAAATCCAAACACTTTAAATAACAGGTTAGGTGGCTGTTAAGTATCACTGATCCTCTTCAAGATGTCACCTTGTCTTTTTGTTGGCAGAATGCATGATAGCGTGTCAAGACAGTATATGATCACAGTAAGACACGACACCTTGAGTTACCTTTTTAGCACATCAAACCAGCGATCAACTTTAATCCACTCAGCTATGTTCAATCTGTTGTTGCACCTGGTAAAGGCAGTGGCAGTTTGCAACCTAGCAACAGGATTACTTTATTTGGTAAATTTGCCAACAAGAAGATCATCCAGTGTCCCTGTGAGAACCTAATTGCCTAACTACTCAGACAGATTACCTGTGCCAAGTAGGTCGCTTGTGAAACTTGTGAAAATGGCGGCTACACTATTTAACAATGGAATTATACATACATATCTTTATAAAACACAGTTTCTTGGTCTCATTGTGTGCCTCAACTTATAAAAGTAATAGCCAATTATTTATTTTTAAATATTCTCAGACAACAACCTTTTTCATTGTGTTTTTTTCTATAAATTGACCGGTTTGAATCCTTCCTAGTTACAGTGAAGCAGATTACCTCGTATAAGGCGCCATATAATATGTTGCTTTCTGCCTGTCAGGCAAATACAATAACATGAAGCTCTGACATAAACATACCTTACTCCTAAAGTAAGGGTAATGGTCCATGATCCACTGGTAGATGTCACATAGCAACAGTTTCTTCTGCTCTGACGCCAGGATCGCCTTGGAAATGAGTGCGATGTAGGACTGGTTGGGTTTGTCAGGGGACTTCTCAGGAGCGCCACTGGTAGATGTGGTGGTGGTCACCTCCTCTTCCCCCTCCTCTTGTTCTTCATCCCCCTCCTCTTCATTGACTTCCCTTTCTTCAGACCTTGTCTCTGAGGTCTGAATCTTCCCATCCTGTGAGTTAGAGTGAATCCCCACCTCTTTGGGTTTAAGTTTCTGATGATTTAGCATGTTGTTCGCTGTCTCCTCTGTCGGGCGACTTCCTGACGGTTCTTCTTTAGAACCTTTGACTCCTTTATTGAACAGAAGGTAGTCAATAGTGAAGCTCAGTCCCAGTCTTTCTCTGCCGCCGCTGTGGCTGCTGCTGTCCTCCATAGTTATTTCTGAATTGAAATTTCTCAGACTCATCAAAAAGGTTTTACTTCTTCCAAAATGAGGTATCTGGTAATCAAAATTTCTTCACAGATAAGTGTGTCCAAGTTTCAGAGCATGGCAGTTTTATTTTCATCTGTAGGACCCTTCACAAAACGCTGAACGCTGCAGTGACCCTCACTTCTTTCCTCGAAGACTTACACTTGACAAGATCACAGATAAAGATGAGCCTCTCAACTGTTGTTAACCTTGTTGCGCTCACCAGCGACACAATCTGAACCTGTGGAAATGACGTCAGTCCCGCAATGTCTAAATACAACAACCTTATTTGCCAAAAAATGTTGCTAAAAAATTGACAGTACTTTGGTTAAATGTGTCTCCATCAATCAGATAACCTTCCTCAACATCCAACAGCTTAATGTTCCTGAATCGCAGAGTTGTGCTTCATGGTTGTGAAGGTGACTCTTTATATATGACTGTGTATTTATCCATCACAGAAAGGGGTAAAGAAGGCACAGGGGAGGTCTAGGTAGGGGGTCTCAATTGAGGCGGATTATTTTTATTAACCTAAGCAAATCTTTGTAATTACGAGAGATTAAACACTCAAGATTTAGTAAGACAGAGTGTGCAATGGATGCTGTATAATCAAAGGCCTTTCAGGACCTTGTGTTATCCTGTTAAAGTAGTTTTGTCTGTTTGGGACGCTATTACCACAATTAACAATGAGCAGTAATTAATCAATCAAGTTCAATGTTTTTAAAATTACAACTCCATGTACGTGTTTTCTTTATAAATTGTCTGTATTTTATCCATAAGCTTCTGGATATAGCTCACTGTATACAAATGAGTTACATGGAAACAAAAAAACTAAAACTGTATCTTCTTGATGACCCTTTTTGAAACACTGTCTTCTTTGATCATTATTCCAGATATTGCTAATTACTACTGTTTTGTTTGTTTGTTTGTTTTTACACACATCATACCTAACTAAATAACTCAATCCATTTTTTTTTCTGGTATGTAAGTCCACATAATATATGAATAGACTTTTTAATTGTGCTCATTAAAATACCCTTCTTGATTCAAAGTAGTCCTGTGATATATAAGACATGTAGACTAACAATTAGATAGTCACTCTGTGTCATGTACAACAGTTTTCCTAATGTGTTTACTACCTGTTATTTACATTATTAGGAGTCTAAACAGATGTAACCTCATCATTAAGGAAGCAAAAATAATGTGTTATTTTGTATAAATGAGAAGTGGGGGTGAGATTTAACACATTTTCTTCTTCCCACTCCTTTTCATTTTGTTATTACAAGTGTACATGGCAAGCGCTATATTGTTTTGATCTCCTCTATTTATTAATTTATTTGCTCTGTTATTAGTTCCTTGTACCCATGAAAGTTTTGTTTTTCCTTCGGCTTGAAACAAATAAGTAAATGAAAAGAAATTAATGAAATGTGATGTGATAGATAGATAGATAGATAGATAGATAGATAGATAGATAGATAGATAGATAGATAGATAGATAGATAGATA
>JAPSES010000258.1:21585200-21603960 GCA_029822895.1 Maxillicosta whitleyi
GATAGATAGATAGATAGATAGATAGATAGATAGATAGATAGATAGATAGATAGATAGATAGATAGATAGATAGTCATTGTATTAGTTCAAATGTTCTATCAGTTTAAGAGTGGTAACAATAAACTCACACTCAGGTCAAACCATGTACCATATTGCCCTCTTCTGTTTAAATACTGAAACATAAAATGATATGCACAAAAGAAATCAATGTGGTGCCTTTATGCTATAGAACACTTTTTATATGTAATTGTACATAAAATCATATATATGTCCATGAAAATAATAAAAATACAACATAAACCTAGGAGGAAGGCCATCTTAAAGGGAATTCTCACTAATGGGATTTAGGAATGGATTTCTTCATAGATCTTGTGCAAGTGTATGAAAGAAAGTACATTAAAATATCATCTACTTTAAATTAGTCCATAATGTAAGCGAATATTTCATCAAGCACAGTTCTACTGTCCTTCTTAATGTATAGTGTGTTCTTGACATAAGTAATTTAAGTATGTTATTGAAGTCACAGCATCCATGTTATTACATGCTGCTCAAATTTCCTCAATTGTTTTCTGTTTCTATAAGACTATTCATTACCACATCCAGGGGCTCTAGGAAAAGCTGGACTGGATCACCAGAGGGACTGTGAGACTGTCCTTTTAATATGCTTATTGGTTTTATGTTGTTGGTCATTTCACAGTATGCGGTTTGTTATTTTTCACGTTTCATTGCTAGTGTGCATTGATGTGTAACAAATTTTTCATTACTCTTAAGCCCATTCACTTGTGCACATACCTCAGACAAAGCATGAACTCTACATCCCACGGCCGGACCCATTACGTGAAGTGGATTTTTTTGCTCGGACGGGATTTCAACAGACCATGCGATCCGATCCACTTGTCACCCCATGCTTTACCACCAGGATGAATTGAAACAGTTCTTGAAGCACACTTTGGCCATAACTCCATACTATCAAGCTATATCATTATAGATATCCCAGTAATTTAACAAATCGTGTCATTAATAGACATTGAGGCCTATTTTGGAATTAAGACCTGTCTCTTAGTGTTTTTAAAAAGTTGCACTGTAACTTTAAAACGTGATCATCCCTCCCATTTTACATGTAGCGCTTTCGGCGCTGGAAAATATGGCGCAATGATTGGCTGAGATTAACTGTCTATCAAAGGCTGCTCTCCGTTTCATTGGTGAAAGACTAGCCGTCTCCTCCGACTCTCGCGGTACTGCTGCACGAAGATGGCGGCCGAACTGGTGGAAGCGATGGCAAGTAGAGCTTGGCTTGCTTTGATTTGACTGCGAGGGGCGCGGGGACGTGGGTTGAAACTCATCCCGGTCGTAAAGAAACCGGCATCTTAGCATAAATATTGATAAGTGTTTGTAATATCACAAACATGTCGTACTTTGTTCAAGACGAAACGAGTTAGCTTGAGCTGCTAACGTAGCTAGCCTGCTAGTAAACGTTAACTCGGCAAGTGCGTTGGTTTGGCTAGCATCACGCTGGCTCTGAGGGAAGATACCGAAAATGAATGATGATAGCACAAAAACGTGCCGGGGTGTCGTGTTAGCACACTCTCCGATAATCTATCCTAACACCTTATTTGTCTTCTTATATGATGCTGTAACAATGAAGTTTATGGAGATGTACACCTGTCAAAACGTCTAGTTGCTATGATTGACTGCCGGAATTACAAGAGCTTATATAGCGTTACAGTGCGATGATAGCACCTTTCACTGAGTGTATCTAATGTAGTTGAGCAAACATCTGTATTTAGCATTATCTGTTTTAAGGTCAAATGTGTATTATTGCTGAACGTACATACAAAGTCCATCCGATCGAAATGAAACAATAAGGCTGGGGGGGTTCAAAGCGTGATGATAAACACGGTGCCTATTAGAAATGTTACACTGATTTATTTTCACTGGTTAGCTTTACTCTATAACTGTATAGTATTCTGTTAATTTGTTTTTCTTTATTTTATATGTATATGCTTTTCAAAGTTATATTTTAGCTGTTCACAAGCGTTGTTGTTTGTAACAGTTTATTAAGATGATAAACGTTAAACTTGTTATTACATGAGTCTGTCACCAGTTAATCACCAAAGTACTTTATGTCACTGTGCCATTAAAGTGAACAAGGCCAAATGCTAATTTTAGCCGGTTTCGCATAGTTTCTGGCAGTGTTATGTCTTGTTTAGTATTCATCTAATCAAAACACTGAAGGTGAATTCAAATGTAAACAGGCATGGAGGTCCTGCCAGTAGCAAAGGTATTTAATCAAGAATTTTACAAGACACTGATTCTTTTAAATATGTCATTGTTTTTTGTTTTGTTTTGGGTTTTTTTTGTTTCTCAGACTTTCTGGAAGTTAATACAATTACACTCAAAACCTTGGTGATTAAAATCACGTATCATGAAAATAATTGCTTCATTAGTCATGAGAGGCTGTCACTCTGATATAAAAATCATTATCAGTTTGTTTTGCTCAAACTTGTGTGTTCTTTTTACCTTGTAGAACATGGTCAAAAGTTTTCGGGTCTCGGACCTGCAAACGCTGCTGGCCTCGATGGGTCGCAGCAAAAGTGGGTTAAAACAGGACCTGGTGGGACGTGCACTGAGACTGGTGCAGACTGAATATAGTCCGGAGCTGCTGAAGAACGTCAGGCAGCTCTATGAATCACGCTTCCCCAAATCATCTGGCTGGTTGGCAGCGAGGCGTCCAGAGGGCGTCCCAGTAGCCTACTCTTCCCTCAGCTCCTCCCCTACTGCCACCTCTCAGGGCGCAGACTACCTCAATGGCATTTCCAAACCAATACCCACACCTGCAGCAGAAGTCAAGCTGGTGCCACTGCCCTTTTACCAAACCTTGGAGACACTGCTGCCACCAACAGAGCTAAGTGAGTCAAAAATAATTTAATTCAATTCAGTTTTATTTGTAGAGCATTATATCACAACAAGGTTGCTTCACAGGGCTTTACAGAATCAGATGAATATGAAAATAAACAACAGTCAAATAAACAGTGGATGAAGGAAATGGGTTTATGTCTCAGGCATCCCCTGTCCTTAGCCCCTCCTTCAAAAACTCCAAACATCCAGTGGGATTAAGTTGTCATTATCCTGTTAAAGTCATGTATTTTTGAGAAGTGTAATATCTTTTTAGTTGATTCCTTATATCACTGTGTGACATTCTGGGGAGTTATGGGTTTTATCTGTCTGTGTTTACAGTTGCCCAGAACAATGAAAAACTGCAGGACAGTCAGTGCATATTTGAGTTAACGCCCAACCAAGCTGACCAGATTAGAAATGCAAGGTATGAAAATCAAACTCTTCTTTCCATAGCATATCTGTTTATTTAATTGTAGACCTACTCTGTAACTGATGCAAACTATGTTTTCTAACCTTTTAATTGTGCAGCGAGCTTCGTCCAGGAATTGGATCAATCCAAGTGGTTCTTAGGTGAGTTTCCTATAATTTGTTAAAATGAGCAAATATCACAGTTTTGTTGTTTAGATGGTTGAGTTACAGTTGTGCATCTGTGGGACTTTATTTCTCCCACAGATGCACAAAAAGGGAGAAATTTAAATCTCTTTCCCACTGCAGCTTATTTACATCACTATTATTAAATGGTAGATTTGACCTTAACTTTTTGGTGTTAAAAGACCAGAAGTCTTTGTAGAATACTTGTGGGTGCATGTTCTTATCTGTAACCTTGATTTTTCTTGTCATTCTCTTTTTAACAGAATCTGTTACACAGACTCCATTGGTGTTCAGGAGGACCAGTATCCTCCCAACATTGCTGTTAAAGTGAATCAGTCCTACTGTCATGTACCGGTGAGTGGTATTTATGGTCTAAGATGACCTGGTTATAGAAAACAGCACTTCTACCTACCTTTTACTCATTAGTGTTAATAGATGTAATATTAGTCCAAAGGTTGGATATTAATTGCATTGTAAGGGTAGGTTCATGACCAAACTTTATACTGGTGACAAATTGCATAAAAAAGGCAACTGCTAAGCATCTGATAATTAAGAATATCAGCAAAACCAAAGTTGATAAGTAATGTAAAATCAAGTTACATTTGTGATGCATCTGTGAAATATTGTCATTGTTGACACCAGGTTTCCTTCTTATAGTTTAGGTTTTACATTAGTGGTTTTGCTTTTAAGCTTTCAATTTATCATTCATTTAAGGTTTTCAAATTTTATACAGTTATAGTAATAATTGAATGAAAAATGTAAAAGGTCTTGCAAGAGTTTAAGTCCTCGACAAACACATATTGTAACAGATAAATATATATGTGAAAATGACTCCAAATCCCCAAAACTGCACTGCTTGTAAACATGAAGAAAACCTGCTTAATATGTTAAAACCTATTGTACCATTCAAAAGTCTGTTGTTGGACAATAACAACTAAGACAAACCAAATATTTAACATTTTTGTAGCCTTTACCGTTTGGTGTAATTTTTTCACTGTTTCCTTCTCAACAGAAAGAGGCCGAAGGTCCCTTGGCTTTTTTAATAAATCATTTAGTCTATGCAATGTCACCAAAAAAATGTGAACGTATTACTTTGAGTTTGTTATCACAACATAAAAATAACAATTGTTATGAGTTAGTAGTTTTGAAATACAGAGGATTAGGGGCTTAATTTAAGCCCACTGTAGTTCCAGTGTGTTATCCCCCCAATTAATAAAGTCCATTAGTTCATTAAGTGTTTAATTATTTCAGAAAAGAGAGACAAGTGTTTTCCGGCAAAAGTGTTTCAGGCTTCATTGTGTATGCTTTTAATACACAAAGAAATACAGGCATCGAGTTTTGCCTGAGGATGAATGTTAAATTATTTGTATGATGTCTAAGCTGCATCCTAATGTTGTCATTAATGAGTCTAAAATTATAATTAATATCAAACTAATGGATATTTTTAAACTTATTACTCAGGGGGGACTATTTAACATAAACCACTTCTGCATTTGTGTGTTTGTGATTACAGGGCTACTACCCTTCAAATAAACCTGGTGTTGAACCCCGTCGTCCTTGTCGCCCTGTGAACATCACTCCTTGGTTGCATCTCTCCAATGTCACTAACAGAGTCACCATCACCTGGGGAAACTTTGGCAAGGTCAGAGTTTAATGCTGACTCTCAGTAATCCTACTTAGCTCAATGTCATTGTGGCAGGCAGGCAGGCAGAACAGTCAGATGTCTTTGGATGCATCCCAGTTTCCTTAATTACATCCACATTTATCTCAGTCCCATCTTTTCATTGTTTTTCATCACCTAAGGAAAGAGGAAGCAGGAAATGTGTTTTTAGAGAAACTGTCATCTGGAGGGACTTTGTTTATAATAACATCCCATGTAAATTTTAAATTGTGACGCAGAGGTGTTTTTAGAATTAGTAATACAAGTTTGTTGTTATGCGCATTGTCCATTAATTGACCAGGGGGTTCAATTACCAGCATCACTAGCAGGGTGTGTGAATGTTAAAGTCTTTCAGTATATCAAAATATTTCTGAACAGGTAAGTGCTTATTTGTCAAAACTGCATTCTGTACAATAGATTAGTCACATCTCGGTGTATAAATAAAACTCTCACTGATCATACACAAACAATGGTTTAGAATGTACAAAGTACTTAGGTTTACACACAGAAGTGTGAAAAGTCAATGACCATGTGATACAGTTTCAGACCAGTCTGATCAGCTGTACAGTTACAGATTTCCAATAACTGGGATTTGTCAGTCCAGTAAAAGACTTAAGTGAAGAATGGTCTTGCGTATGCTTGCTCATCACTTCCCACAGGACTGAAACAATGTCCGAGTGAAGGCACGATTGAGTAGTGAGGAATAATCAAATAAGGGATGTACCCATTTGCACAGCAAATTTGTCCAGCTTCTCTTAGTAGGTTCCAAGTTTTACCAAGGCAAGCTGGGACTTGTAGTCATTTGAATGCATTGTGCGTCACTCTCTGTGTGTGTGTTCTCTAACTTGCTTTTAGGATGTAGATTTACTCTTACCTCCTCTTGGCACCTTCTTTGGAGTGCTTCTGTCTAAACCAATTAGAGATGTGCAATGTGAAGGTTTAACACAATGTGAAATTGTAAAATCAGATTTGCTAAAGTAGTCAGCATGTCTAACCATTGTATAGCTCTATGCTAAAGGAATGATTAAATAAAAATAAATAAACTACACCATCAAAATTAAGGAAATCCCACCATTTCTTACATGGCTGCAATCTGACTGGGCGACAAAAAGTAGTTTCACTCACATTTGAGTCTATTTTTACTAAAGGTTTTTAATTTTTTTCAAAACTTAGAATATTGTAATGAGAATGAAGGAGAATGTGATCTTTAATTTTATTCTAAGATGTGTATTAATCAATTTGTGGAAGAGGATATTTGACTTGTATGACAAGGAAGTTTTAGAAGGTGGGGTTGTCTTTCATTTTTCTTGTAACAAAGACCGGATTTGGGAATTCAGGAGATCTTCTGTAATAAAACATAACAAATGTATAGGTACTGACAACCTAAATGTGTTTTCAGCGGTACTCTGTGGCTGTATACTTAGTGAGGGTGTTCACTGCTGCAGACCTGTTCAGCCAACTCAAACTGTGCTCTGTTGAAAGCGCAGAACGCTGTCGTGAACGCAGTAAGTTCTAGTTCTTTACTTCTTTACTTCTATTGATTACAGTCTTGAACTTTTGTGATGAATTTATATAATTGCAGCATATTGTCTTAACAGAAAGTTGGGAGATAAAACATTGTCTTGTGTTTATTTTCAGTTCAAGACAAACTACGCTTTGATCCAGAAAGTGAAATTGCCACCACAGGCCTCCGGGTTTCTCTCATCTGCCCAGTGAGTGTCTGAACATGAGAAAAACTCACCTTATGTTTAGTTGTGACACGTGTCCTAAATGTCTGAAAATGCTTTCTCGTCCTGTCATGCAGCTGGTGAAGATGCGTCTTGGCGTGCCATGTCGAGTTTTAACCTGTGCCCATCTTCAGTGTTTCGACGCAGTCTTCTTCCTGCAGATGAATGAGAAGAAGCCCACATGGACATGCCCTGTATGTGACAAGCCCGCTCCCTTTGAGCTGCTCACTATTGACGGGTAAGGAGATACAAGCATGCACTGACATGTCCCACCCTGCAGCACCACCTTCCTTTTGTATTAAATTCTGAAAATCTACACGTGTGTAATTTTGATGGTATTTGGGATCAAGCTGGGAAGAATAAGAGAAGTAATATACAGTAGCTGAAAATAAACTGAGGCATTTTCAGGACTGGTAATGCAGCTTCAGCAAATGCACTGACTTCCTGTGGGAGTTTTTTTTTTTGTTTCCTACTATAATACAGTATGATTTATTTGTTGATCTTCGCTGGTATACTCAGTTTACCAAGGCTGCAGTGTAATGATCTATTAGAATCATTGTAACAAGCAGGAATCTCTAAAATTTTAAACTAAAGAGGCAAAATGTGCATAAACAGTATGGAATAGAGATTTTGCAATAATAGCAGAATACACGATAACAATGATTTTCCCATTTTGATATATTTATCATAATATATAATTTAATGATGCCTGAAATCTGAAGAAACAGGATTCATTTGTTTGCACTTTAGTACATTTACACACTCTTTAATGAAAGATGTGGCGCTGTGCATGTAAACCAGAAAACAATAAATAATATATCATTGTTTTTGGCAGTGGCCAATTTGGTCTGAGGTGTATTTGAATGTAACATTTCCTGCACCCCAAAACTATAGAGACTAATGGAGAGGTGTTTCTGGGAGTTTCCAGGAAACGCTGAATGCGTCCCTGTCTCTAGTGGCTTTTCCATCGGACATCTATGCAAAACTTTATCGATATTTACTAAAAATGTCAAAAAAACTAAGTGCATAGTATTAGTTTTTCCATTAAATCAGAAATGCAATAATTTCTTTATTTATTATCATGAGATGACACGAGAAGTCATTCCATAAACATGATGACCATGTTTATGGAATGACTTCTTTTGTCATGAATGTAAATATCATGTTGATTTACAGATATATTCATTATTATTATTATATATTACCCCTCTATCTCGTTCTAAATTAAAAAATGATTTGGTTTCCTTGTGTGTCCACACATACAGTAACATGTTCCTTGTAAAACTCTTTTTCTACGCTTGTTGTAATGTCAGTCAACATCGTGTTGTTTGTTTTGGGGTTTTTTTTCCCATGTAACTCCAGTTGCAGAAAAAGGTCTTTCTATTGCAGTTTTGTATGATATACCAATTGTGCTACATGTGAAAAACCATCTCTTGCCAACACAAAAACTTTTCATCAAAAACAAGAGTTTGAGCAAAATTGCCAAAATTGACAATTTGAGGGTCAATGGAAAAGCAGCTACTGTGTTTTAAAATCTAACACAAACAACAACAGAAGGTTGAAGCGTCACGTTTGTAAATGGTAGGAAAACACAGTGTGGTCTTTCAACTGGGTTTATTTCCCTTTATAACTAGTTTGAGACAAACAGTCCCCCTGCCAAGTTGAAAAAGCATTTATGTATTCTGTGTGACAGGCTGTTGGATATATCCATATAAAACATAAATGTCCAGTTTATCAACACCAATTTGTATAATTTTAATCATAAGCCCAGTTTGAGATTGTTTTATTGCCCAGCTGTAGTCTGGAATGAGGACTGCAGAGGAACTGGTTTTGTTTTCTCATGATGGGGAACCAACTGAATGAATAGCATTAAAATTAAAGTCAGACTATGCAGGGGATTGTTTTGTTGTTTCCAGAGTTTACCTTTACTCAGTGCACCTGTTACATATCAAAGTGTGCAGTGAATCTTCTCAAATATCATCCAAAACTATTGAAATGTGTCTTTGAAAATCTTTGCACCACTATCAGAGGAACTTAAACAGACTGAAGGCATTGTTACATTTTCCTCAGAGGTATTGGAATCAGAATTAGATGAAGTACATCAAAGTGCACTTGTACAGATACGTGTGTGTCTGTGGAATGGTACGGTCTTTAAATTAAGCTGTTACAAAAGTCATTATCTAACGTTAAGTGCTAGTCATGTTTTGGTTTGTTTTTTGGAAGTTCAGACTTAACTTGCATCTTATGTGCTGTTTTTGTTAAACTTGAACACATTTTGTTCACCAAATTCTTTGATCAGTGTTGACTAAATTTGGAACCTTACACTATTTTTCTCTGTTTCTCAGATAGTACAGTAATTTGAGGAGGCGAAAGGACAGGTAGCGTCTGCAGCCCATAGGACAAAAGATGATGAGAAAGGCCAAAAACAGAAATCAAACCCTTGCAGAACTCTGCCAGGCATTATCACTGCATTTTTATTATTGCATCCCGTTTCTTGTGTGAAATCAGTTTGTGAGGTGACTCTTAACAAGCAGTGTTTATTTCAGGCTCCTATCCGAGATTCTGAAGGAGACGAGCGAGGACATTGAGGAGATTGAATATTTAACTGACGGCTCCTGGCGACCCATCAGAGATGACAAGGAGAGGGACCGGGAAAGAGAACGCAGCAACACGCCAGAGTACCCTGTTGTTGACATATGTAAGTGTGCAACACTGGTTATTTTATATCTTTGGTCTGAATATTTCTCTTAATCGGTGCCAACATTAGTCTCTTACACCGCTTATGTTTCCACTACATGGTACCAGCTCGACTCGACTTTTTTGTGTTTACGTTACGAAAAAGGACCTGGAATCTGGTACCTGGTACTATTTTTTTCATACCACCTCCGCTGTGGTTCCAAGCGATACTAAACCATAACATGTAACCACCACAGACCACTGATTGGTCAAACTGTTTTCTCTCTGACCCGCTGTTTTACAAAAATCAGATGCGAAAGTAGACAGTAAATAGTGATACATTAATCTACATGGTCTTCTTCTCCTTTGGGCTTTTCCCTTCAGGGGTTGCCACAGAGAATCATTTGCCTCCGTCTAACCCGTCTTCTACATCCTCTTCTCTCACACTGACTCCCTTCATGTCCTCTTTGACTACATCCATAAACCTCCTCTTTGCTCCTCCTCTAGGCCTCCTACCTGGCAGTTCCACACTCTATCCTTCTACCAATATATTCACTCTCTCTCCTCTGGACATGTCCGAACCATCTCTGACTTTATCCCTAAAACCTCTAACATGTGCTGTCCCTCTGATCTACTCATTCCTGATCCTATCCTGGTCACTCCCAAAGATCAGCATCTTCATCTCTGCTACCTCCATCTCTGCCTCCTGTCTTTTCTTCAGTGCCACGGCACAACACGGAAATAACGTGCCACATCAGAATAATGAGTCGAGCTGGTTCCAGTATAGTGGAAATGCAGCACAAGAATACCGAGTAGAACCGAGCCGAGTATAGCTGGTACCACGTAGTGGAAACGGGGCATTATTGAAACTACCCTGTGATGGAGAGAAGATTTCAGATCCTATACTTAAGCAGAAGTATAAATGCCATATGAAAAAACAATTCCATCCTTGAAATGAAGAAGTGTGTGTATGTTAGTGAAATGGATTTAAAGATACGAGACCTGATATCAGGAGGAAAATATCAGAATTTGAACTACATACCTTTTGCAGCTTCTTTCTGTTTGTCCAAAGCAAAAGATAAAGATACATGAAACTGATGTAGTTTCATGCCTTTGAAGTAACACTTTTCTAAGCTTCCTTGTTAGGATGGTTAAACATCCAGGTTGTCTGAATTAATCTCATCAGCTATTTGTGAATAGAGCTGTCATTCATGTACGTAACCCACTCCCTGTCTGAAAACACCTGTGATTTGGTAGAATTTGTATCATAATAGATTTTCAGCAGTCCAGAAACACAGAAAACAAGTGGATGCACATGTGTCATGTCTTCTCAGATCACTTAAATTACAAAATGCGTGTTGGTAGAATTAAGTGATAATACATGGTATGAAATATGTGAAACTCAAGTGACTTCATGTAATTCCAGAAATTGGAAAATATTTGGTTGGAAAAACATAATGAGTTGTTTTTTGTTTTTTTATATATATATAACACCAAAGATCAAGAAGGCTTCACTGTCACTACCTCAGTCCTGCTGGAGGTTGTGCGGAGAGCAAGACATGGGACATGTGTATGTTTTTTTTGGCAGTGTACAAAATTAGCCCAATATTGGTGAAGAAATGTGGAAAATTTTGGGATTCAAAATACCATGGATATGTTCTGTGCTATATCTGGGTCATTTAACAGGAAAGGACATACTCAGTAAAGATAAATATTTGATTGAAATTCTCTTGATGGCATCTAAAAAAGCCATCACACGGAAATGGTGCAAAGAGGACCCCCCCTACCCTAAATAACTGGAAAGATTGTGGAAGAAATTCACAGCATGGAGAGACTTGTATATGAAAATCGATGGAAAAAATAGACAATATACAGGAAAGACGACTGACACTATGTTATAAATGTTTGGGTTGCAAATTTAAAAGTGAAACAATAAAATATAAGTATTCAAAAAAATTACGATATGCAGAAAGAGATTTATGAAATTTAGCTGAATGGTGCTTAAAACTATCAAATACTGCAGCTTTTAAGATGAAAAATAACACGTAGTCATTGTAGAATAAAATGGCCCTTATCCACATTTTTATTCTATTTATTATAGATCATTATTTTGGGTTGTTACCATTGAAAGTTTATAAATAGATTGTTTTTATCTTGAGTCAAAGAATTTTCTTGAATGTTTAAAAAAAATACTAATGGTCCATGTTTTTGACTAAGAATCTATAGCGTCCAGATAAATGTTGGGGATTAAAAACAATATTGCATGTATTTGGGTAGAAACGTTAAGTCGTACAAAGCAGAGGAGTATTTCTAATTTGTCCCAGAGTGCAGCACATGGTCACCTTCCTCCCCTAAAAATGCTTCTATGTGTCCAGGCATTCCCGAGGCAAACGGTCATTCACCGGCCCACAGCAGCACCAGTCTGACGGGCAAATCCGGAAGCGGTTCCGTGGGGGTGTCAGGAGTCACAGGAGGACCCGCTGTTGCACCAGGAGGAGGCGCAGTGGTAGATCTGACTCTTGACTCCTCCTCTGAGGAGGAAGGGGGAGGGGCCGGAGGAGACAGTGAGGACACTGAGGACAGCGCCGACAGTCCCGCCCCAAAAAGGGGCCGATACAACTACGACAAAGACCTGGTCACTGCCTACTGACCCCGCAGTTCTGTCCCCTCATTGACTGACACACACACAGAGACTGAGAGACAGGGGGCTTCAAACCTGAGGACAGGAACACAGTAATCCACTAGATGCAATGACCTTCCCTTTTGTCCAAACATCGGAGCCTTTTAGCAGCTCTGATTTCTATCCAGACAACACAAACTCACACTCAATCAAGCACTGTTAATGAATCTTCAATCTAGAGCGATTAGGATTCCCGTTTGTACTGTACACCACTGGAAGCAACTCTTAACCCATTCTGGCCAACCGTCACCCTGCAGTGAATATCTGTACCGTCCTGCCTCTGCTAAAGAGACCGAATGGATCCAACACCCCCTCCTCCCCCTCTCCTCCTCTCTCCAGATTCTTCCCTCTTCACCATGCCATCTCTCTTTGTATTTGACTTGGAATTACAGGCTCTTTTAGCCGTGGGCGTTTGATGTTTGCGTCTCTGATTTTTGTCACATTTGTGATGAACAGGCAAATTGAAAATGGGGTCACCTCAACAGTTTTTGGTAAAAGGTCAAAAACAACAAATGGAAAAAAAAAAAAAAAAAAACGAGCAATGAATATTTGGGGAGAACTAGGCAGAACGTTTTCTGGAGTGTGATTGCAAAATTAAACCTTGTGATTATTATTTCTGGTTTTTCTTCAGAGAATGAATTCAAAAAGCTTGAAAGGGGTTTTCAGGAATTTATCCTTTTTAATTATGAAAGGGCAGAACACAATACTGGCCTCAGTGTGTTGATGCTTTCCATTTTTATTTTGTCCTTTAGATAAAGAGAACCTACCTCAGACATAAAAAAAAAAAAAAAAAAAAAAAACTTAGACTGACCAGAGAGTAGCTTAGAAAGAAGAGGACAGAGGAATGGAGTCTTTCTGAAGCCAATTTTACACTGGAGATTTTGTTTTCCTGCTTTTTTTCCTCGTTTTATTCTTTTATTCCATCGTTCGTGCAGCTCTGTACCCTCTAAAGCAACAAAATTGTGGGTGAAGGTGAGTTCTTTATTGGTATGCAGCCTCTCTACGGGTGTCAGTAGTCTGAAAACATGCCACCCTATAAAATATACTAGGGCTGTATTAGCATTGTGGATGGAATAACTCATCAAAACAATTACTGTATGGCAGCTGTGCCAAAGCAGATATATTTTAAGAATTCACTGAAGTGGACTAGATAGGACATATGATTTTGGTGCCTTTTTCTGTTAAACGGTAAAGACTGGAGGCTGTTGCTTTAACGCTAGCTGAGCTGGCAGCAGGTGAAACCCCACTTTAAGAGAACATGGTTTACTTTGATTTAGTCTACCCCCCCCCCCCCCAATGAAGTGGCGTAGGTTTCAGAAGTGCTGCCTTCCTCCCATCATTTCCTTCTCTTAACGTGTTTATTTAAAGACATAAACTTTTCTTAACAATTGTTCACAGTCGATCCTCATAACAATTGGTGATGGTTCCATGTAGACTGAAGGTACCGGTTACATAAAGAAGTCCACCTCTGCTTCTGCGCTCTAGATTTGTAGTTTGTCTGGGTTTTTTTTTTTTTTTTCCTGTTGACGGATGTTTCCAAGGCACCATTCAGATTGCTCAGCTGCGTTGCGTTCAACACGTCTGGCACAATGAAACTTAATGAAGTGTCAATAAGTGCACCCTACCTAGCTTAAGTCATTGATTGGATTACAAATCGTCCTGTCTCACACAAGCGAAGGCGTCTCAGCCAACAATCCCCCTCAGCCTCCTTCCTATGTAGATAAGGTCATATCTATTTGCTGGAATAGAATTGGACTTTAATTGCTACATGCTGTAGGCTCACAGTTAATATTCTTCTGCACTTGCACTAGTATTGTCAGTATGTGACGGCGACTGCTCAGTAGAGGATGCTCAGGTTGGATGTGCTGTCTGCAGGAGGGTCGCATCCACTTGGTTTGATAGATATTAATGTGTTAGAGCTCTTTGCACTTTGTCTGATACTTCATCCCCCCTTTTTTTCACTTTAAAGCCATTAAATATTGAGTATTAATCAAGGATTTCTGATCACCGTGGTCAGTTTTCAACCATGTCATGCACAAGATTTAGAAAATGTGAAACTAGACAAGCAGTAGAATCTCAGAGGAAGGGGGGGGGGGGGCATCGCATGGTATGTTTCCGCTTATCGCCCTGTTGTTGAAGTTAAATCGGAACAGAATCTAGTTTTGTTTTTTGCTGAAATCCACAGAAAAAAATGACATTGATCCAGGTGCATCCTCAGATAGGATTGATGATTGGGAAAAAGTAGGTTGAGTCAAATCTGGTCTTCCATTTTTCTTTCTCATTTGACACTTTGACAAGGCTTAAAAACATCAATTTACCGATGAAAAACATTTGGTAGTCCACACACGCTTGATTGATGGCATTTTGCCTGTAATACATTAGAGTCTGCCCTGTGAAGATTTTCTATATAAAGCGCTTTGAAGCTAAATAATGTAAAGAACTCTAATACCTGTCTTCGAGTAGGCCACTTGTAAGTAACTGCTATACATGTAAAATGGTCATTTGTTGGCCAGGCAGAGGAGGTCATTATTTGAAAGGATCTACTGAACTTCTCTATGGGTCACAGTTAAAGATTGGAGGCAGTTCAGGTTGCTTCCATGAAACTGAGCACAGAAACAGTCACAGGTTGTTCGGAAACTGCAGAGAACTGATGGTCTGGTCTTTCTTTTTTCCTTTTTTTTCTTTTTTTTTTCTTTTTAGTTGCATCTCTTCTAATAAGGCATAAGGTAGCATGGGCAGAGGCTTACAATCCATGATGTAAATGTTTTGTTTGTTGTGTTTTTTTATATGTTCATATTAAAAGACAATAAAATTTAAATAATATTTTATTAAGCCTTGAATTGCCTCCAGTTGTTCCTATAGGCAAACAGACGAGAAGAAGTTGCTGTTGACACCAGTGTGAGAGCTGCTACCACAGGCAGAGGACTTGGGAGGGCTGGTTAATAAGATGTAGAGTATGTCCTGTACCAAATGCTTAAATCTGAGGACACATTTGATGCCTGTTGAGGATGAAACTGTAAAATTTAAAATGATCGTATTCTAACAGCTGTTATTGACGTGTGGAATTAATTAAAAGTCAGTTCTTAAAAACCTGTCTGCCATTGTTTCATTATTACCTCTGCCAAGGAGGTTATGTTTTTGCCGGCGTTTATTTATTGGTTTGTTTGTTTGTTGGTTTGTGTACAACGTAACTCGAAAAGTTATGGATGGATTTTGATGAAATTTTCAGGATAGGTTGGCAATGGTGAGATCTGGAGGTGATCTGGATCACCGTCTGGATCCAGGAATTTTTTTAAAGGATTCTCTATTAGTTATTATTGATGCTGTTATAGTACTAACAAATGTCCGCCAGATGGCAGTGGAAGTCCTGTTTTCTCATATAGTGTCTTCAAATGTGTGACCTGACCTGTGGTGCTTGGCGGAGGTTTGCACTCTCCGAGTGCTTTTCTAATGAAAAATGTTATTTGCCTTTTTGTTTTTGTCTTTGAGCAGGCTCTGAAAATGTGAGCAGTAATACTTACATAACGTAAACCGTCATCTTGCAGATAAATGACACTACATTTGCCCTTTACCTTCTATGTGCAGCTAATAATGGGGCAGTACAATGAGTATATAAATAAATAAATACCCTATATTAGTCCAGTTCTAGTGCATCTTAGGGGAAGGGTTTTTTTTGAAGTATAATCATACTAAGATTAAATTAACCATAATGTATTAAAGACTGAAAAATAAAAGATATTCCATTATCTGTGTATGTTACATAAATTATTTCAGACTAAAGACTGTCAGTATTTGGTAACATTTGGAAAATTATGAAAAAAAATTATATTTAATAAGAGTAGTTACAGTGTTGTCAACACAGTGTTTTTAACCCATTAAGACCCGGTGCTACTTTTATGGCAGTTCCCAATGAATGTTTCTCTGTTTCCCTGTTAAGTCATTTTTATCACCATTTATTACAATATTATCCTCTGTATTTATTGTACTTTTTCAATAAAATCAGGTATTTTCCCATATTTAATTTACTAATCATATAATGTAGTCATACGCATAATAACTTTACTTTAAAATATGACATGAGAATATATGTATACATTATATTATTGGCATGTTTGTCATTGCTGAGCAATTTTAGCAAATTATGTTAACAGTGTTTTAAAAACTGTTCCTGCATCCAGAATACAGAATTGCATTTTACACCACATGAATATTTCTCTACATTTTAGCAGATTATATACTTCAGCTGAATATCAACTATGAGTAGAAGCTTTGTGCAACACAGAAGCATCACATGAAGCAAAACAAAGGAATGGACCAGGGTCAAAAAATCTAACTGGAGCTCTGAAAAATAGAAATAGTAAAAACCGGATGTAATGATTTGCAAATCACATAAACCTGCATTTTATTTATAGTAGAAACTATATATATAAATGCACCATCAACTAAAGGAATCTTTAAGGGTCAGCGTGATGTTTACCACAGTAAACTTTTTTTTTTTTTATCACTTTGTCTTTATTGGTTTTTAAAGGTATTAACAATCAAAAATAGGGAGGCAAATTCAAGAACCAAACAAATACAAAAAAAAAAAAAAAAAGAAAGAAAATAATAATAATAATAATAATAATAATAATATAGTCTTGTGGGAGAACCTTAATATTAACAACAGCCTGTCTACTAAGTCACTGTAATACATGCAAGATTTAGTATTTTCTTGCTCTCAAACTTGTATAGTCACGAAAAAAAAAAAAATTAGATCAACCTTTGTTTTCTTCAATTTCTTGTTCATTTTAATGCCTGGTACAACTACAGGTACATTTGTTTGGATAAATATAATGATAACAACAAAAATAGCTCATAATAATTTAATTTCAGAGCTGATGTCTATCCATTTTCCATGTTTTCTTAATAAAAAACCAAAATCACTTCAGTTCTTACATCAATATATGCCATTGTACTGATAAAAACAGTGCTTTTAGACATTCCATGTTTTCTTTTCTGTCTGTTTTAGTCACATGATACACACAGCAGTTATTACTTGATTGTGTAACCATTGTTTTTAATTACTTTTGATGGTCTAATAATTTTTGCCGTGGCTGTATATGCCCTTCCAGATGTACAAGCCGCCTATTCCATAGACACTAAAGCACCCCCATACCATCACAGATGCAATATGTTGAACTGAGTCTTAAAAGGCAGGTGACTCTTTCCTATCTAGTCCAGAGGATGTCTATGGTTTCAAAAGGATGTCCAAATTTGGATTCATATGACCACAGAACCCTTTTCCACTGTGCCTCAGTCCATTTTACATATACAGAGAAGCCAACGGTGTGTCTGGATCATGTTCACATTTGGATTTTTCTTGTTATGATAGACCTTTAATTTGTATTTGTGAATGGCATGATGAATTGAGCAGCAAACCATGTTCACAGATGACAATTCCTGAGCCCATGCAATGATTTCCATTCCATTTTAATGCAGCGCCACCTAAAGGCTCAAAACTCACTGGCATCCAATACTGATATTGTACCTTGTCCTTTGTGTATAGAGATATCTCCAAATTCTCAGAATCCTTTCATTATATTATGCACTGTAGAGGGTTAGGGTTATGATAATGAAATAATCAAGGTCTTCATAATTTCACATTATGGAACATTGTTTTGAAATTGTTCCACCGTTTATGGGCAGATTTGTGTAAACTGATGAACCTGAGCCCATCTTTTCTGAGATTCTGTTTTTACAGCCAGTAATGTTACGGACCCATTTCAGATTAAAATCATTAGCTGTAAAATATTCAAGCTGTTTCTTTATAGAACTATTTATTTTTCTTGTCCTCTGTTGTCCCATTCCAATATTTCTGAGACATTTTGCAAAGTTACCCTTTTTTTTCCTTCTTAAAATGGTGCATTTTAACGGTACAAAAAGGTACAAAAACACAAACATTGACTTACACAGCTTTGTTCCACAAATGTCGACATCATAGGCACAAAGACATACTTTGCTCAAGATGAACAATGCATTGGCCTTGGAACAACAGGTAGCCTGGGCAAAAACAAACACTGACTGTGCCCAAAACTGACAATGATAAAGGTTATAAGCAGGTTTACTTTTGTCATAAAAGACAGTTATTTGGTTCCAGACTACTACACACATTCTGAACACAATCAAAAACTTACTCTGCTTAATACCTGACAAAAGTTTTAAAATGTTGAAAGTCCAAGAACAAAGAATGCAGTGATGCAGTGAGGTTGACTGTATTAAAAGGACAAATCTACCAAATATTCAACCATTTTAATTTTTAACCCTTTAAATGCAGTGTGGACTATGTAATCCCACTTAAAAAAAAAAAAAAAAACTATATATAAAAACACAGAAAATAAGATCTTTTCCATATATGGTGGAGAAATGTTTGCAGATTACACATTGAGCAGAGTTTAAGTGGATTAAGAGGTTTATGAAAGATAGATAGATAGATAGATAGATAGATAGATAGATAGATAGATAGATAGATAGATAGATAGATAGATAGAT
>JAPSES010000258.1:21604060-21624383 GCA_029822895.1 Maxillicosta whitleyi
AGATAGATAGATAGATAGATAGATAGATAGATAGATAGATAGATAGATAGATAGATAGATAGATAGATAGATAATACAATGACAATGAAGTCAGTGTTGCATGTAAAGGGTAACAATCCTGAAAGTAATTGCATTTTGCGTAGTTTTGAACAGAGCTGAAGTGGTTTGACAGATTTACTCAGAACAAGAAACAGAAAAAAATACTGCTATGTCTTTCTGAGACCCACCAATGCATTTTTGTCCTCTGTAGGGGACAAGTTTCAGAGTTATAGTTTTTTGCTCTTTAACTACACTGCTAAGAACATTCCTTTAAAACTTTTGTATCATGCTGTTTCCTGTCAAATAAATGAATTAATTTAATTAAAAATCCAAAAATGTACTTTCGTGGATCTCAGAGGGATGTGACGATGCTTCGGAGTAGCAAAGTAGAGGGAGGGGTGCACAAGGGTTAATGGCAGCGAACATGTTTTTAGTTTTGAATAAATTAATGTTTGATAAATAGTAATGATTTATTGCAATTCTTCCACTTCCATCTCCGATCACTAGATGGCGGTAATGCACTTTGCTGCTTGTTTACCAACCGGTATTAGCGACATTAGAAAGCAGAGGAGACTGGGTAAAATACTGTTAACCCGTGCCTTTAACTAGTTAAACCAACGTAACGGAGGTGGGTCATAAAATCGGGATGCCTTACATCTGTCATCAGGTCTCTGCATCCTTCCTTTGAACTTGTCAGACGGTCTGAGTCTCGCGCTATTTACGAGGGGCTCTCCCAGTGGGTGTCACACAGGTCTGATGCTGCAGCTGCTCCTTCCTGTATTGAGGCACCGCCAGTCAGAGCCAAAGCCCACTGCGCTCCACAGCCCCACACCCCGACTGAAGCACGGAGGAAATTGTTGCTCGGGCTCTGCTGTCCTGTGGAGGAAAGCCTTCCGAGTCGGTGTTCCGGCGCAGAGGCCGGTCGGAGCGTGGCGGCCCGCTGTCCTGTGAAAGCCGAGAAAGCGACGGGCTGCACATTACGACGGACAGACGCAGGGCACGATTTTTTTCAGCGGCTGGTGCTAGCTAGTAGAAGCTAGGCGGCTAATGGCTAGTAGCAGCAGGTAGATAACCCAGAAGAAACGGAGACATAGAAATGTGTTTTCTACAAATGCTTTGAAAATAACGGGGAATAGCCTGACTTTAAAATAGCACGTCGGCATGGTACTATTTAGCCGCACATCTAACTGACATGCTTCTTAAAGTATACTTACTTTGCTAACGTTAGCTAGCCAAGTTACTAGCCATCTAGAGCGTTTCCTGTTGCTTTTCAGAGTTTCAAACAAGGGAAAGGTTACATTTCCTGCTGCTTAGCTTCTTGCAGGTTAGTGCTTTATTTGAGAAGGTCATTAAGGAAAGTTTATGAAATGGCTCCCAAAAGAAGACCCGTTCCCCTGACCATTACGCCCATAGGGGAGGGACAGGCCACCTCAAACACCACTGATGCTGCATCTGAGTGAGTATCTTGACTATTGATTATAAGTTAATTAAATCTGTATTAATAAGAGTGACTTGCTTTTTTCCTGTGTATTTTAGCCTTCACTGCTGAATATCAACCCAGTTATCCCTATTGTAACTGCTGTTAAATGTCTGTGGAATATCTGTCTGTCTGTCTCTCCTAATAGAGCCAACCTTGAGGCCTTACAAAAGAAACTGGGGGAGCTGGACTTGGATGAACAACAGAGGAAACGTCTGGAAGCCTTTCTCACCCAGAAAGCTCAGGTTGGAGAGCTGAAGGATGAGGATTTCGACCCCATATGCGAGTTGGGTGCTGGAAACGGTGGAGTGGTCAACAAAGTTCGCCACAAACCTTCTGGTTTGGTCATGGCTCGGAAGGTGAAGATTAACATTTGCTCCATTTTTTATTTCAGGTGAAGCGTGACACTTGGGGGGAGTGAATGCAAAGTGCATTCCTGAAGGCTTGGTAGTGCACTGTTGATTTTATCAATGCAAGTGATTCTTGGTTCTAGCTTGCATGTCAGCAGTAAGCCCCATCGAATTATGTTAAGAAAAAAGCACAAATACAGAAACCTCTTGTAGGCAACAAGCATGTATTAAGAATGTTAAATAATAAGCAACATAAGGGGCAACTTGGACTCTTCAAAATTCTCAAGGTCTGTTCTCAAACCCAAATGCAGAACATATTATATACAAACAGTGCATCACTAAAAAAAAAAAAAAAGCACCCTTAGGTCGTACAGAACATTGTACAATGATTCATGCAACTGCATTTCCATCACCTGATAATATCACAGATTTTTATTCATAGTTTTAATATTAAATATTGTGCATATGTTCATATCCATTCTGTGTCATTTGCACAAAAGGGGGTGTTAAAACTGCTGAAACAATACACACACCAGTTACAGACTGTTTAACAAACTACTTCACATTGGTTTTAGGTTTGATTTAGAACAGGTCTTACCTGGACTTAAGGATTTTTTCTTTAGACTTAGAAACACACAAGTATAAAAAAAAAATAGCTATTACTATAGCAGTCTTTTAGCTTGGATGTGTAACATGTACTTTAAGCTTGAAGGCCCCCACTTTTACACTCCAATAGATCTCATTTCACAAATTTTGTTATCTTATGTCATATATATGTTTTTACTTGTTCATAAATGAACTGACTGAACTGAACATAATTTTAAGGGTGGTGTCTCTGTTTGAACAGTTAATGGTTTCATCCTTTCCCTCCTAGTTGATCCACCTGGAAATCAAGCCTGCCATCAGGAACCAGATTATTAGAGAGCTGCAGGTGCTGCATGAATGCAACTCTCCTTACATTGTGGGCTTCTATGGGGCTTTTTACAGTGATGGTGAGATCAGCATCTGTATGGAACACATGGTGAGAGACACGGACTATAAACAGGGCCTCCTGCCACTTAACAGAGAATTAATGTCATTCGGTGGCAATCACTTTAAGTAATAAAACACTGTACTTTATTTTACTATTTTACTGTCTGCAAAATATTTGTTCTCAAACATGCAGTTTTCACTTATATTTAAAGTGCTTTGGCAGATTTTCACATGTGCTCATTTGTTACTGTAGGATGGTGGATCCTTGGACCAGGTCTTGAAGGAAGCCAGAAGAATCCCAGAAGAAATCTTGGGAAAAGTCAGCATAGCAGTATGTTGTTCATTCATTCTTAAACATCTACAGCCATAAACTGGTGGTAATATTCTAAAGGCACTTAAAGTTGGTTGTTGTTACACAGTACATATACATTTATTTGTACATATACAAAGTGGTGGGTGTGTCTTTTGTGGTGTTGCTTAACAAACAGTAATTTGTCCAGTCATGCATGAGTCACAAACAGGGCTACCAGTATTTTGCTTAACCTCCTCTCTTACGCAAAGTCCAGCTATTCCAGTAGAGTTAAAAAAAAAAAAAAGTGTCAAATTTAAATAGAAAAACACTAGCGCAATTTTCTCTTTGTATATGTTGTTTCCACTTGTTTGTTTTTTTTGTTTTTGTTTTTTTTTTTTCATTATTTCACATTAAATGTTTTCCTCTTTGTTTTACAGGTATTAAGAGGATTGGCCTACTTGCGTGAAAAGCACCAGATCATGCACAGAGGTAAAGGTCTTAAATGAACAATATAGTTTACAGAATAAAGTTTACATAATTTTTAAGCAACTGCAAATAGGTATTTGATGATATTGAGCTGCAGTGATAATCAGAAGGTACAGTGTGTAAGAATCAAGCCATGAACTACAGACTTTCTATAATCATGTAGAGACTGACCAATTCATTAGTACTGATAGGATACTTTATAGATTACTGATTTGCAGAACGTTGCCTCTAAAACTATCTGGCTTTTTAGTTGGAATTGTCAACTTTTAGGTGAAGTATTACATAAATGTATATATATTCAAACAAAACATGAATATTATGTTTTCTTATTAATGATGTCAGCCTGACAAGTACCCGAAACTAACTGGAATTAGGCTGTTAATAAGACAATATTTAATTAGTCATGATCATTAACGATGACCATAAACCTTAAGAAACATTTACCAGTGTCATTGAAAGTGACATGGGATCGTCCAGTACTTTTTGTGTTTGATCAAAGTGATTGGGTTTCTTTACTGAATCACTTAATGGTTTAAGTATTTATTGTTTCTACTTAAATGTTCAGGACAGCAGACACCTATTTTTTTTTTTTTTTTAATACAGTCAAAAACTTTGTCCAATTCATTTATTAAATCACAATTTCTTTACCTGATGTATTAGGCTGACTTCTCAAACATAAATAAAATCACCATGCACATCCTTTTGATTTTGTAATATGTTATGATGTGAACAACTAAAATACACAAAAGATTCAATGTGTCTTACGTGATAGTTATTAAAATCCTCAGTAGTGAATATAGTCATCTAAATTATTTAATTACAATCATGTGATGGAAAATGTAGAGTTTAATGTTTTAAAAGTTGATTTAATACACAGTGATAACATAATTATACATATTATTCTATTAATATATCACTTGGACCTCTGTTGTCAAAGTGTGGCATATGTCGTTGAAGGTAAAGTGCACATTAACATGTCAGTAGTTGTTGTAGCTGCTACTAAATTATGCCTTGGACTGATTAGTTGTTTCTGGTACAAGTCATACAACATGTGCATTAGGGAACCTCTACGATATTACAGGAATGTCTTCATTAGTAGTAATACACAGTAGATGTTTTGTTTTTATGGATGTTTGTTGTGGATAGCATAACAACTGCCATTCCTTCAGTATTAGTGGTGGCTGGATTTTGCTTTGTTTATATGGTAACAAGCTGACAATCACACCATGCAATTGTTCAAATGTGACGATCAGATTTATTTATTTTTTTTAAATGCAGGCTTATCCTTTAATTTTCTTAAAAAATTACCCTTCTTTAAAAAAACAAAACAGGCTGAAATGTAATAACAAAAACAATCTTGTGTGCTTGTAATCAATTCAGAAGTTTTTCATTGGTGAAACCATTTAAAATGCTCCGTGTTAACTAGACCAGCTCCAATTTTCCCCTGTACTTTTTCAGATTGAATTAATTGTCAGCACGCTTTTTCCTCCATATGCAACGCGTCAACATCTTAAGATCTTCAGCACACTCATGACAATGCAGGCCATTATTTGGGAATATCACGAGTAGCTGATCATAGAAATTTGTAGCATCAAACAACAGAGGCGTAGTAAAAAAAAATATGATGCTTGGTAATCTTTGCATTTGGAGAAAATTGCAGATCACACCATAGCGAAGTCAGAAGCAGACATCAGAAGCATAGATGTGTGTTATGAAGTGGTCAGGCCTGCATGGTGCCGTACAGTGAAGTTTCAGAGTGCCACAGGGTCGGTGGTATGCTACAACAGAGTTGTCTGTGAGCTCAGGCGGTAATTACAGCCTCTCCGATGTGATTATACAGCAGCCGCGCCCTGCTGACCCCTCCCTCCGTGTCTCCCTCCATCTTTCTCCCACTCTTTCATGCCACTTCTGTCTCCGTCACTTTGTGTATGTCCTTGGATGGTGGGGGGGTCACACACCACAGAAGGCAGATTGCAGGGCTCTCTAGTACTCCATTATTTTTGCAGGATGTTTTTCAGTGAGATGGATGTGTGGACTTCTGGGCTTGTTTATAACAGGGACTCAGCAAGAGTTGTTGCTATTTTCTCTCTTAAGAAGCACCAGAGACCAGTGATGTAAGAAGTACTCGCAGCCTTTACTTACATAAAAGTACTGGTGCTGTTTTGTAATAATATTCCATTACAACTAAAAGATCTACATTCCAAGGATTATCAGTAAAAAACAAAAACATAATATTCTAATGTTCTAGAAATTCTATTAAGGCTGCATCTGCATGTTGTATTCTATTGTTTAACATGTTTATATTTGAACTACAACCGATACTATATATTGCTTCATTTAATCCATATCGATGTATTACATTTTATAAGCTAATCAGAGAATTGTTGTCCTGAGAGCTGCATATCTCACAAAAAAGGGGGAAAAAAGCTTTTAATGTGCTCAGAAAAACAGGCCTGTTTTCAGTTTTATGACAATGTACTTTTTTTTTTCATTAGTTGAGGAGGCTTTTAAAGAGTATATTTGGAACAAGAAGGAAGATAATTTTGGAAACTCATTATTGAATAATACTTCACCCTTCAGTTTGTTGCAGACGTTCATAATCAACACATTTGGACATGAATGGGATGACAAATTGTAACCTGAAAATAACCGATAAGCAATGGAACCAGACAAATGTAGTGAAGTAAAAAGTATGATATTTGTGGCTGAAATGTAATAAGTAAAAATACTTCACTGGTCTACTCGACAGTATTTTCCTTGACATATCTTTGACCAGGAGTGATTTTCACAGACACATTAAACTTGTAGTTAGGAATCATTGCCTAAGAGTGATTTTGTAGAATTGTGTTGGCTAAGAGAGGGCAGGGAGGCTCCGTGAGGAGTCAGGATTTACCTTGTTGCTAGGTATGACTCCTTGTTTTCAAAGTTGATACTGGTTGATTCCAGAAAAAGAAGGTGCTCCTGATAATAGACAGTCAAACCGTCAGGCATAACCACACTTTATTACCACAACCTTCATATAATGATCATCTTTAAACCTGAGTCTATCTACCTGAGACATTGGAGATTTGACATTTTTATTTTGCTGGTGTTTTTTTAATTATTATTATTATTATTCAGACTCGTAATTTGTTTTTTAAGCTGTAGTTTAGGTTTAGTTTTAATCATTACATTACATGCCTTTTTTTTTTTTTTTTTTTTTTTGAAATGTTGGTTTTATAGTTTTAGTGAGTTTTTTGGCCATTGTGAGAATCTGGTTTATAGGAGCAGAAAAGAGGTGGGATGAAAAATGACACTAAATATAATGACAAATGCTCTTACATTGTGGAAAACCATTTTATTTTTGGGCACCGTGAACCATTAATAAAGGGGGGAATTAGAACAAAGCTGATTTTACCTGCAACTCTGTTTTATTTAGGTTGTTTTTAGAATTGAATCATATTTCATTGTAACTTTTGAAAACTGTCTTTTTTGCTCTTTTTTTTTTGCAGCCAGTTTTAGGTTTTTATCATACTTTTAATGAATTGTAATAATTCAACCCCTTCTCCTGCCATTAGAAAATCTTAGGCCATGTAAAAGCCCTCTGTGCTCCTGAACTTTTTTTGATGTTTATGACACTGTGAGTCTTTACAAAGAATCTACTTTCAACATTACAGGGAAATATAGACCACTCCCATCATTCTAAGAATTTTCTCAGAATTTCGTTTCCTGGAACAATTCTTTACAATAGGAATTCGTCAGAAGTATGGGTTAGGGTTTGCCTAACCCTTATACTCAAGTACTGTCACGGGTTATTAAAAGCATAGGAAATTGTACTAAGTGTTAAGTCTTGGTGACAGATGAGATGCAGCTTGAAGGAGAATCTTGGTGAAAACTTAAGTACGCATTTGTGTTTCTGTGCTACATAGATGTCAAGCCCTCCAACATCCTGGTCAACTCTCGCGGTGAGATCAAGCTGTGTGACTTCGGTGTAAGCGGCCAGCTCATAGATTCCATGGCCAACTCCTTTGTTGGAACCCGCTCCTACATGTCGGTGAGTCAGCTCTTCACTCCTGCGCCCCCACCCCTTTTCCTCTGGCCCTATCCCCACTTTCCTTCTTCTCTTTTCTCACATTGCTCCCGTTCACTGGCCCCGCCCTCTCCCTTCCCTTCCTTTCCTCTGGCCCTCCCTCACTCCCCTGCCAAGAACTGAGGGCTGTGCCCAGGAAAGGGCTCTGGCAAAGAGGTAGGTAACTGTGCTCGCTCTGTCTCATCCTTCTTTCCCCCCCTCACTCTTAGACACCTGGTGGGCGCAGTGCTGATAGCCACTTGTCTGTCCTACCCTATTCTCTTTCCAACCCTCCCCCCACCCTCCCCAATCAAGCACCAGTGGTGTAGCAACACTTGCTCTTTCATCATAAATCCCGGCACACACCTGTCCTTGCCCTCCCTTCCAGAACTAAAACAGTCCTAAGCTACTTCTCACTTCCTGCCAAACCCTCCCACCCCTCCTGCCCCGTCACACCCAGCCTTTTTTTGCCATAACACCCCACTCCTCCACTTCCTCTGCCCAGCCCTCTCTCCTGCTTGGCATCTTGGCTCTGCCTACTCCGTCTGACGTAGATGGTGTGTTTCTCAACAGCCGGAGAGACTGCAGGGCACTCACTACTCGGTTCAGTCTGACGTGTGGAGCATGGGTCTGTCTCTGGTGGAGCTGGCGATTGGCCGCTACCCTATCCCCCCACCAGACGCCAAAGAGCTAGAGGCCATCTTTGGACGTGCTGTGATGGACGGGGCAGAGGGTGAGCCTCACACCAACATGCAGAGGCCCAGACCACCAGGCAAGCCTGTGAGCGGTAAGCAAACGCACAAAGCAATTTCTGGATTATTCTGATCTATTCATATTAAGTATAGTTATTTATCTCATACGCCTCTTCTACAGGACACGGGATGGACAGTAGACCTGCCATGGCCATTTTTGAGCTGTTGGACTACATAGTGAATGAGGTTTGAGAAAATGCAGACTTCACAACAATTCCTTTATAAAACAGACTAATTTTCACTGTCTGTACATTCACACACTATATATATGTCTTAGTTCTGATCATTTTTCTTATAAGTAATTATCTGATTTCCTCCTCAGCCACCTCCGAAACTGCCACATGGCGTCTTTACCAATGATTTCCAAGACTTTGTGACAAAATGGTGAGCAATGTCAACAAAGATTTTGGAATGACCCATTAAATAGAGGCATTATAATTTTATCTGTTTATCTACAAAAAGTATCATGATTACATCACATAGAGGGGTGTGAATCACTACACACTCAAGTTTCTGTACTTGTCATGACACATTAGCAATGTTGGCCTTGTGACATGAACATGAGATAGTGTGTAGAAAACCCATAATACTCAGTCCACAAAGTAATACATCTTTCTCTAAAGGTTTTCTTATAATTATTTCTTTTCTCAATTTATTTGTCTGCAGTTTGATCAAAAACCCAGCTGAGAGAGCAGATCTGAAGATGTTGATGGTAGGTATTTGTTTCTCTAGCAATTTGATTACAGTGTTTGTTGTCTTTAATGGTGATAGTACAAATAGTTTCTATTACTTTTTTTTTCTTCCCTCTTAGAGCCATACATTCATCAAACGATCGGAGGTGGAGGAAGTGGATTTTGCCGGCTGGTTGTGCAAAACCATGGGCCTGAACCAGCCCAGCACTCCTACCCGTGGCACCGAGTGAACAGGCTCCCACTGCCCTAAAACACCACTGGGTCTTGCTTGCATACACACACATATACTGTTCATATATGTACACAAGCCACCACACACATTGGCACTTTTTGCATCATGCTCCTGGTTAAAATGTTTTTTGGCTTCCCCCTCATTTATTTTTGACGTCACCAGCAGGACCCGTTGATCCATTGTACTGTAAGACCACAGCTTCACCATGCCAGTGTCAGGAGTAGCCACAGCCCACTTTTCCACACTGCTTCAGAGGATGTAAAGCACTTAAGAGCTGCCAGTGTGTCAGCTGAATTTGCATTGGTTGAGAAACTTCTTTTGTATTGTTGAATATTCTGTATTGATCTTTTCTATGGCGACCATTGATGGCTTGTGTTATTTTAATAAATCAACTGCTGTGGTGAAATGTTTGACTGAAAATGACAGCGGGAAATTGAAACACATTATCAACTGGCAAAATTCTCAACTTGAATCGGCTTTATTGACAGGAAAAGTATTTATTTTGATTTCCAAAGCCCTGTTCAAACTTATTCCAGCTAAAATGGTCTCAGCAGAAACATCTGGGATTTCAAAACAAACACGCTTTAACATTTTTACTTACGCGATCCGTCGTAAAGGTCATTTTGTGGACAGTTCGCATACCAAAGAGGGTACTCATGACTACTGAAGTTTTTCGATGCCTAATTCAGTTTTGGTATTCACATTCATTGACGGTATATCAGCGTACTCCAAATGTTGACATGTATTTTCAATTGGTGAAAAGCACTGATGGTTGACGCCGTTTCTTCTACATCTTGTACTGTGCGTCTCACATTAGAGGTAGCATGTACCACGGAGGCCTGATATACATTAGAATGTGTTTACCAATAAAGAGAAAACGATCAGATGTACTCATGGGATGATATAGCATGGTTTATTATCTTTCTAATACTGTATGTGTATTTTATTTACCAAGATCATGATGGGGATGATTAGCTGGTGTTTGTTTTTTTTTTTTATCAAGTCTGAATCTCTGCAAATGTCAATATGAAATCTCAATCACATTGACTAATTTATTGTTTGTTTGTTTTTCCTTGTTACTCGTCTGTACTTCCCTCTGAGGTGTATTTGGTTATGTTTTCACTGTACTGCTACCTGTGGCACTCCAAGCTTTCTCTTGGGACTTAACAAACCTAGAGTTCTGCTTATGGAAAAGATTTGGGTTGAAATACTGTTGAAAGTCTTTTTTATTTAACTAATACAAGTATATTAAAAAGGACAAACCAACTTCACGAATGACTTCAGACACACTGAAGCAAATGTCTGAAGTTGTGCAAAAGGTTTCACTGAACATTTTAACCCAGGTCAGTGTTGGTCACATGGTGGTGGTGGTGGTGGTGTTACTTGCTAGCCTGCCTTCTTGCTAGAGCTCTTGTATTCTCTCTGCTTATGGCTGCCCTTTCTTATTCCCCAAAATGTGCATTCGTTCTTAGCAAAATGAATGCATTGTCACTTGTATGTGTAAAAAGCTATATACAAAATTACAGGAGTACTATTTTGCAGTCTTAATATACAAATTTTTGATTTATGTAAATGACAAGGGAGAAGAGTCATTTTATTATAATATAAAAATGTGTTGGATATGGTTATAATGTATAAAAAGATTAAAATAAAACTTATTTGTGAATGTACTTTTAAGTTGGTGTTCATTTTAGAGAAAGTAAAATCAGGCGTTTAGATTCTTGTCAGCATCAGAAATTTCGTCGAAATGTCAAGTTACTGCAAACATTGTGATGAATGGTTTGACCTTTGACCTCTACGTTTTTTTTTCTGTTGCTGTTTTATAAATGGGTAAATATTTAGACTAGACTTTTTTTCCCCATAGCTACCCTACAAATGATAAACCATAGGTTCTGTAACATGATAAAATGTTACTTTTTACTAAATTGGGTTAAAATAAACATACGTTAAATGCTCCAGAATAAACCAATGGTAATCTAGCAATTGTGCCAATTGGGTAGTTGAGCTAACTGAGCAACGTTATGGTCTATACTGACAAATGTGACATGGAAAAGTTGAATATGAAGTCGATGTTCAAAGTGGTCTTATTAAAATACATATTTTCAGTCTAGTACTCAGTGTGATGATGTAATCTACGTGTGTCCAAAACCAGCAGGAAAGCTAACGGCTAACGCGGGGTAAGTTACTGCTAGCAATGTTATCCATTGTAGCCAAAAAACCTTAATTAATTAGACTTAATGAGGTGGTTAGAGTTGTTTAAGATAACCCCCCCTGCTGAGTTAAAAAAAAAAAAACTTTTCCATATCTAGGCTACACGTGGGTGAGGTGGAATAGGATGGACAAGGAGGGGACACTACTAAAAACACAACTTGAGACCACAAACCGTCTTCACTGGTGGTTATTATTGTAAAACAGAGTAGAAGACTTCTGTAAATAAACTGTATTTACTTTAAATGATGTGCCATAGTGGCTTCAGTTTACTTAGACTAGGATTTGTCCATCTGCATCTTCTTCACTTAGCATATAGACTGACAACAAACCCCGGACAAATACTTTTATTTAGGTTTCTGAAGTTTCAAGGCTGTGACCCGTTCTTCAGTCAGTACTGAACAGCGCCCTCTAGGCATAATGTTTGTTAATGCCTCTCCCTTCCAGCAGCTCCTTGATTCCCCTGCATGGTGATCCATGCAGCACCAAGTCACAATGAAGCCCTGCTGCACTGTGGGACACGACTCCTGTGAGACTAGAGGCAAAAGGCTGCTGTTTACAGGCAGGAACAGTGGGAAAGGTATACCCTTTACATGTGTGTCACATATATTGCTAAAGTGCACTTTGAGGTATGGTGGGATGATTTATGGCAGAAGAATAATCAAATGCATCTTGTGCTCCATCCCACTCCGTGGCACAATGGCTGGCTTGCATTCATTGAGGGGGTGTGTGGGTGGGTGGTTGGTTGGAAGTGGCGCAACATCAAGTGCAGGAGCTGTAAATTTACACATGGGAACTTGCCATTCCTGACGGTAGATAAGGCACTTTTCAACCTAGTAACGTCTTCTGTGATGCCTCACCCGTTGGTGCTTGGCAGGTATTATGTTCAGAGACAGGGCCGCGCCAGAAAGTAACAGGGGGGTTGCTGGCAGCCCCTACTCTATGTGCTGGAATGTGCCAAGGCTTGCTTTTGGGGTGGGACACCATGACCTCAGGCAATAGGATGGGTGGGTGCGACTCGACTCACATAGAAAAGGAAAGAAGTTGTAAGAGATGAGGCGGGTGAGAACAGACAAGAGTTATAACTCTGTTTAACCTTACACCATTCACCTGAGGGTCCACAGTGCGATGCCCTGACAGCAAGTCATTGTAAAACAGCACAGTGGGAAGGCATGGGTTAATGATTTGTGTCATATCTCATTGAGTTTATGACTTTGACAACTGTCCACTTTTGCGCGCAAAGAATTTTTCCACTTTACTTTTGCTTTACAGAGAGAAGAGGCAGAGGGTGAATGCTGTTTCTTTAAGAGAGAGGGAGAGAGAGAGTGAGAGCGAGAGAGAGAAAGGGAGGGACCTCTTTGCCCTCCAGAAACCAGGAAGGGAATTGAGTTGATCTGCTGCTGCTTGGTTAGCGCATACGGGGCTTTAAGCTGCACAACAGTGAGAGGGAGAGAGAGAGCTCCGAAGAGGAGGAGAGGAGAGGGCTGAGCTAACCCACAACAAGCACCACCACGGCCATCGCAGGTGAGCTAAAGGCACCCTGCCATCCCTTAGCTGTCTGCCCTGGGCCTGTCGACCAGAGGGGAGCAGGGCAGAGGAGGAGAGGAGAGAGAGGGAGGAATGAGGGAGGGGGACAGAAAGGAGAGCAGGGTGGGGGGGTTGGCCGGAGAGGAGAGGAGAGGTGGGTCGCAGCAGTACTCCCTAGTCAAGGTTCCTCTTTTTTTTAATCCTCCTAAAGTACTTCCTCTGTACTGCCTTTTACCTCTGGGGAATCTTGAGATAAACTTTATAGGATGTGTTCAAGGCATTAACTTTTCAGGCAGGTGGAAGCACTTAGAGGGGGAGGAGGAGGGGTGGGGGCTCTCAAGAGAGGGTGGGGGGTACTGAACGAGAAGAGGAAGGAGGAACCAAAAATAATTCTATTGGAGAAGATACAAGCAATACCAACAACTTTTCGGGACAGTGGTGCTGGCAATGCTCGGAGCAGGGCAAGTTGTGTACTCTGCACGCAAGGCATGTTATAGAGGCAGTGGATTGTTTGGAACAGGAGTAAGTCATAATTTAGGTCAGGAGTTTTAAGTGTGTCTGAAATGTCAGCTGAGTTTTAGCTGATGAAGGAGTCTACCTTTGCTGTTTGCTTGTTTGCATTGACAGTTGAGGATGAGATGTGTGTGCTTTTTTTCATACGAAGCTCGGCCCTGTTTGATGGCTGGTCTGTACTTTAATACCTGGCAGCCTGCTAGCAACATACTGTAGTGTATAATTCAGCCCAGAGTGCTTACGTTAGAGCAGGCTTGGAGATAGTGGGGGTGGTAGAGACAGCGAGAGCTGGGAACCGTAGTCCACAGCGAGAACTGTAAAGCAGGTCAAATGGGGTTTCAGAACTCTATATCCCAGAGTCCCTTGCCCTTGGCCATCCAGGAAAGGGAACAGCCGCCAGCCTATCCCAACAAGGAGGTGTGGTGAGTGAGAAGCTGTCAAGCCAATGAGAGCAGGGGATGCAGAGCCCAGTTGTGGGCTGAAAATAGAGGGGGTGGGGTGGTAGTGGTGGTTGGAGGGGAGGGAAGGGGAGGGGAGGGGGGGGTAGGTGTCTGTTTGTGTGGGATCAGGCAAGGGCTTGCCTGTATGACTAGGGCCACTCGCAAGTTTCCTGTCTGCTAAAGCTCTAGCCCTGCCCAGAGACGGAGGCAGCAGAGCTGGCCAGCAGGCAGGGGAGGCAGATAGGGGCCCGAGGAAACATTTTCTGCCTATTTGGTAAGCACTCCAGAGATATCCACACACATACGCTTACACAGGGTCCTCAGACTAGGATTGCGAAGAGAAGGGGAAATAAATACCACGGTGTGTTGTGTGTGTGAAGAAGTTAGAGAAAAGGGGTATGATAGAGTTCAGAGTTCTTGACCCACTTGCAGATAAAGGAAGGAATGGCAAATAGGTCAGTGCTGAGTGTAAGGTGCTGCACAGAACACTGCTCAGAAAAATAGTTTGTGTCTTAAACTTTTTATGGCATCACATGAACTTTTTAAAACAATCTCGTTTTACATCTTTTCATCTTATTGAGGCTTGGTATTCTTTTAATGTCAGTGACTACTGCTGTGATTAAATGGCACGGCTGCTATTATTAGTGGAGTGAAACGACGAAGGCAGATGCACATCCTGTACTGCTGCTTCTTTAGGGGTGTTAAAGTAATTCCACAAAAACCACTGCATCTAATGTTTGCTCGATGGTGGGAGTGTGACCATGCTGATAGCTGACAGAATACAGGTAGGGTTTTGAGTAATATTCGACTCAAGAAACCTCAGTGTATGACACCTCTTCTTGCTGAAGGGGGGAATGTGTGACACATTTTGTGACAACTGGATTTCACTGGTAGGGTAAGCTGCCTCAGCTAAGTCCATGTAATATTAAAATAAAACATAAGCTTTGGGAACTATGTGCTCTGTGGAGGAAAACTTGTGAATTTGCTGGTTTAAGTTCAGCTTTTCCCGGCTACACACAGCATGGTCAATCTCATGACATCTTTTTCTTGCAGTCCATTCACCCACCCCCCTTTCTTCACCAGCATCTTGTTAAAAGCAGATTCTAATCTTGACTGTCATGTCCTGCTTGCATGTGGTTCATGGTTTAAAGTCTTCACTGGAACCTTGACAGCATTACTTGATAACCAGATGCATATTTTTTTGGCTTTGCATACTCGTTGAACCCGTTTTTTAAGCGTGTGGGCATGGAGAGGGTACAAGAAGAGCACAGAACATGAAGACGCCCAAATGCTGGGAAAGCGTCTGGAATGCTTGTCAGAATGTAGCAGTAGGCATGGTCAACAGCAATTTGTTTTCACAAAATAAATTTTAAATATATTCCCGTTGCTGCTTTCGGTACCCCTTCCTAGGTACCACTATGAAAGAAAAGCATGGTTAGTTCAAGTAAATTCCAGTATGAGGTTAAACTAGGACGCCATGTGTGTTTTTGTGCTTGAGTGTGTGCACTTTTCATGCATGCGTGTTTCGTCTGTGTTACCAACAATAGACTCCAGGGGAATTGCAGGGGACTTCAGTGGCTGTGGGCAGGTCCAAGACACCACCCATCAATTTGGCGGTGAGGCTGAATACAGTTTGATATTCCTGTATGTTTGTGCCTACACCACTATGGCCTGAAACTAGCAGGTTCAGACAGACTGAGAAGACAGGTTGCGTGATGTCGCCGTGGCAGTTTGAGGCTTTATTTTAGAGTGAAATGTTGGCTGTATACAGTATACTACATGTAACAGTCATTATGTTTGTTCAACCTTTTGTTTATGTGGTTAAATTATGCATTGTAGCCCATATAGTTGAATCAAACAGTTTTCTTTTGTGCTTGATGTAATTCCTGTAGTGCTTTTGTATAACTGACATTTTTCTGCTGTTTGAGTAGAGTACCATATCAGCCTGTCGCTTGGCAAATGTAGCTTCACTTCCCCCTTATATTTGGTTCCCCTGGTCAGCTGCTCTGTATACCACAGCTTCCAGCCTGGTTAGGCAGACAGACAGACCCCTCTCTGTTGTTTTTCTGTTGTTGTGCTGAAGTCTAGGGGGAGTAAAGGGGCTTCTTCTGTTCTCTACTGGGACATTTATTATGGAGAGGCCAACACAACCTGATCAAATTAGAGTGGGAGAGCAAGAGGCTCGGATGTGTCTTTTTCAGGGCAGGAGTGAAGCTAGACTTTTCACACTTAGACATTTGGATTTTAGTGATGTCTTTTGGTAATGTTTTTTTTTTTTTTTTTTTTTATTTCAATAAAATGTACAAATATGAATCAGCTGAAAGCTTTTAGCTTTTTATCTACAGATTAACATTTTATTGTTTTGAGAATACTATGCATTGTATTCAAGAGACCAGAACCTCCTTTTAATTAAGCAGAAAGGTTAGGAAGGGGATATGTGACCAGTCTGACACTGTCGGCATGTTGATTTAGTGAATTGGTTTGGGATGAAACAGGAGAGAAGATGGGTGGGTTGTATTAAAGGATAGTTAAGGCACAGGGTGGGTCTGCAATGATTTGCCTCCTCAGCAGTGGAAAGGGGAAGTGGGTGAAGTGGTGGGTTCTGTGCAGAGTCTGAGACAGAGATGGAGCAATGATGAGATGAGAGCGACAGATGAGAGGAAGAGGGGGAGAGGCAGAGAGCGAGGGAGGGTCAGACAGTAGGGACAGAGAGCGAACAAGCAGGGAGCTGGTCATCTGATAACAGAGTGGGTTCTGTTACACGCCTGCCACAGGCTCACAGGAAGTCCTCTTTCCCCCGTCAGGCCGCGCATGCACACAGTGCTGCAGCCGGGGTACGCTGGGCCCTGCAGACTGACCAAGTGGCCAGCTTGGGTTCTGCTGGATGACACTGAGTTGGGGTGTAATGCCTGTTTCTAAAGCCATGTGTAAGATTTTGTTTCACTTCCTGGTTGGCAGCATGGCAGCGTTAGAGCCTGCTACTCAAGCTAAAAGGAACTCGGTCTGTGGATGTGGTTTTATTACACAGCAGTTTGAGAAACGCTTCAGTCTCAATAGCATGTCTTCTGTCACTCATATACTGTCACTTTTATTGCAAAATGAGATATTGAACAAACTGACAAAACAAAACTAGAATTAAAGGCTAGTGTATTGATATGGGGAATTTAATTTTTTTTTTCAATATTTTGTCTTTTCATTGCAAATATTAGAACATTTGTCAATTGCAGACATAAAATTAGAAGATAACGTTGATCTGATACCATTGCCCACAGCAATTAAGGTGTAACATAAGCAAAAGAAAAATATTAAATAAGTACCCCTTTAAGATTTCATTACAGTGTGTTTTTTTTTTCTGTGTGATCTTCAAAGTAATAGTTCCCCTGTTTGAGTAGTTACAAATTATACTATATGGCAGCACAATCTTTGATATGGAGATCACAAACTCCTGCTAGCTTTCTCACATGAAACTTTGGCCCACTTGTTTGTGGTTACCTTTCCTCTTATTTATGCAGGTTACACCAGGTAACTGAAAGAAAGCCGAGTTTATCATTGACATCTGAGCCAGATTCCTAGGCCACCATAGGCTCACAAGTTATGAGTGAGCTTGTGATCTTAACACCCTGCCTCACCCACTACCTTTTCACTGGCTTTGTGTCTGTGTTTTGGCAGTGTTTCCTGGTTAGCCTGTAGTGAAAGCAGTCAGGCCTTAGCCTAGCCCAGCCCTTCCAACTGCAGTTTTATCAGTCACTTGCCCTCTTCCTGCTCCATTCCCAAAATGACCAATCGGGTTTCCTTCCACTATTGGCAGTTGTGAGTCACTTGGCCATGGTGCTCCTTTATATCTACTTTTCCAAGGAACTGCCACCCCCTCCCCATTGTGATTAGCAGTATCCTCCTGGTTCAACCTTGAACCCTTTTGACCTGAGTGAGGTGATTCCTATGCAGCAGGGCGAGTTCAGCAGAAGCGTTGCCATTAAAGCCATTTGAGATGGTGAATGGAATGAGAACAGGACAGGAATGAAAGACGGTGGTGATGGGATCACAGATGAGAGCAAGGGGCCAACTAAACGTTTTATCTTGTTGTCCAGAATGAATTCTTTCGATAGTAACCGAGACCCTGAATAAGCAAAACCTTCACCTGAGTTAAACTGTGTAAAATTGCCCTGTTAAAAAAAAAAAAAAAAAAAAAATCAGTAAACTACCAACATTTCATATGGTGTTATTCATTTGACAGTAGGAAAGTACTGTGGCTCATGTCTTATATTCCTGAGCTAAGTGATTAATGATATTATACATCACTTATTGTGGCCCTTTTTGCAGATGCAGTATTATAATAGACTGTTCACGTGTTCTGCACAAAAGTAATTTTTTTTAAAGATGGTGATAGATTACAAAGCTTTAACATTTACTTAGAATTTAACTTGTATCTCTGAAATTGTTTGCTCCAAAAAGGTGTCCAGTAGGCTACTCGATTTGTTGTTTATTTAATGTAATTTACCTAAGAAACATCTGGGGTTACACAGGGTTAACAGTTTGTTCCTTTGTATTAAGGAATGACTGGTATGTGTCAACCAAAGACAGAGATACTTTCTGAGTGGAAAGACTGCAGTCCTTCCATTGATGATACGTATCATGCAGAATAAAACCACTTTTACTATTCATGTCCTATGTTAATGACAAACAAATTGGGTGTGACTGCCTTGGCAAAGATATTAGTAACACACACATGTAAGCACAGCACTCTCAACTGAAAAAAACCGTAAAACTGAAACTGCTTTCCACAAGACCGTTGGTAGTTGTCTCATCGCTGAAAGCATAATTTTGATATCTGCTGCTGCCGTTTATAGTTGTTTGTTAAAAACTTGAGGAATGTTACAGATGCAATAGAGGTGATGAGCGTGGGGATGGGATGGGTGAGTTAAAGTGGTTGTTTGACTTGCAAAGCAGGCCCGGGAGCTCATGGACTGGGCATTGAGAGAAGGCTCTTTCCTGGAAGTAGAATGTCAGGTACGTGGACAGCTGGTGCGCTGCTTTGTGCTGGGCTGCGGGCCTTGTCACCCACAGGCATGAATTAGTGATAAGGAATGTTTCAAGCCATGAGGAGGTGTCAGGATCAGGTTTGTTGCACTGTTTCCTTTTTCTTAGTTCTCTTTGCGGGGTTATTTGAGGACAGGTGGCTCACGCACGTCGAGGCGTCCCTTCATGCTTTGTTGGCACTGAAATGAGTGTGTGTGTATGTGTATGTTTATCTCCTTTCAGCTCAACGTCTTTACCGCACAAAGCTGTGGCCCAGGGTCACAGGGTACGGGGGATAACACATACGCAAGCTTGCAGCAAAGCCTAGTGTAGTGCAGGTGCTCTGCGACTATGGAGGTTGGCTCTTGACTGGATGGGCTCACAGAGATCTATTTCCACCTGTGAAGGACATGACCGGTAGCCATGTGGTTGCCCTTTCTCTTGCTCTTTCTTCCGTCTCCATCTCACTCTGTTCTCTCTCTCTCTGACTCTGCTTCCCGTGCCATCTCTCTTTGTCTTTGCCCTCGCCTCCCTCCCCTCCCTCAGCATATTCAGATGAGGGGTTGGATAATAAAATTTGCTCATGCCATGTCTGACAGTCTGTTTTCATCAGAGCTTTGTGAAAGACATTGGCAGTGTTTGTAGAGGCTTTGCGGTCAGCTGCGTATCAAAATTGAATCAAGTTAAGGGAGACGTAAAGTAAGAAGCAGATGAAGCATTTTATCATTTGCCAGTAATGAAACAAAACAGTTCCTTAAAGTATGACCTGTGTTATTTGACTGTACACGTATCTGTTTGACTCTTTTCTTTATTGTAATGTTTTGCCTAAATGTAAACAATCACTGACCCACTTAAAGGATCATCATACAGTGGAGCAAATGTCTGCTCTCTGCCTCCCGCCTGCCTCTCTAGAGGTCTCTTTAAAGGCTTTACCTAACTCTGACCTGTGGGCAGAACTGACATGCTGCCAAACCTGTAGGTGTGGAGACGCTTAGGCGTTGCTTCAAACAGTACAGAACAGAACAGATCGGAGAATGAAAAAACTGTGGAGAACATAAGGAAACAGGTAGGAAAGAGGAGAGGCAGCCAGGTTAGGCAGGTTTGGTAGTGCGGTGTTACATGTGAACATACCACATGGCAGATCTGAAGGAATGTCATTTGAACGCCTTGTCTCTTTGAGAGCAACATACTCAATGCATCCTCCAACTATTGAGCTGTCCCACCCCCACCCTATTCGCCCCCTGCTGTGTCTCCCTGGCAGATGGAGCAAGGCGCGCGC
>JAPSES010000258.1:21632662-21702159 GCA_029822895.1 Maxillicosta whitleyi
AGCAGCATGTAATTCCAATTTCTTTGGGTATGTTTCCAGTGTCAAGAATCTAATAAAATAGATTAAAAAAAACAAATATGGAAGTAATATGGTGGGGTGTCAGTCACAATATGTGGGGGAACTGTATTGCTTGGCGGAGGTTTGCGCTCTCTGAGTGCTTTTCTAGTGTTAGATGTTATTGACAGATAAAAAAAAAGGTAGTATACTATTGACTAAGAGTATGGATATTGGTTGAATGTACAGTAATACTATTAGATAGATAGATTTTATTATTGCAAGTTATATTAACTTGTAGACAACCATGAATAATTTTCAACTTATTTTTACAATGTGGATACATCCTCCTGATGCTCATTTACAAATGCATTTATTTGACTAAACATTGCTTTTGTATTAATGTAAATGCCTTCATACAAATTCCTCATATTTATATTTTAGTTTATTTTCAGCTCTTGGTCTTGGATGCACTTCTATATTTCTGAGAGTGTTAAAATCCACTAGACTATCCCCATGTATGGTAGGCAGAGGTAAAGTAGAAGTCCTGCCATGCATTGTTTCTACCTGTTCACTTAACACAGGTGATTCCACTAATTATTCCGTCTACCTGGATGAGGAGGTATGCTCATCAAAATTGACGGGTTCAATGAATGGTTGGAACAAATTCAGTCACAGAAAAAATGATTTGATTCTCTATCACTGACGCTAGGTGCAATTTTCTGAGGGTAGGGGCATCCCGCCAGACCTGATGTGTATATATCCCTCTATATATAATCTTTCATGAAATATTTTTTTCTGAACTGAGGATAATGCTTAATGCTACTTCACAAAGAGAGTCTATGAAGTACCTACAATTAAAAATAGGTATTTTTCTAAAGTGATGCTAATGGAGAGAAGTCTATAGTGCAAACAATAATAAACTCATAAATGGGCTTTCACTCATGATAATTACGATGACATACTTGTGGTATTTATGGACGCCTTTTCAGAAAGTCATGAAATACCAATTCTCTATTTTCGTGTGAAACTACCACTTGATTAATACATTGTTGAAATAGATTTAAATATTCTTGCATATACAGTAGTGGAATTCAGATTCTCAAATTGATTTATTAAAGTTCAGAATTATTCCATGAAGTAACCAAACAGGCTTCATATTCAGTGTGGGTCTGCTGTAGTCAAACATTTATTTGTTGCATCCTGAATGTCTGTCTCTATCCACCCAAAGAACACTGTAGACTGATTGGTTATTCTCTTGTTGTCTCCCCCCTTCCCTTTATCAAACTCTGCTCATTTCAGACAGGCAGACGGACAGACGGCAGGACGGATACACGGGTGGGGGCTGTGCTAGGAGGCTCGGCGGCAGGCTGGTGGAAGATGTCGTCAGGAGCCGGTGGGAGGGGTGGACGGCGGCTCAGGGGGACAGCAAGCAGCGGTGGTGGAGGAGGGAGAGGAGGAGCAGGAGAGGCAGAGGAAGGGCCTGTGGGGATCCCTTTTCCTGAGCACAGCGCCGACATCCTGGGCAGCCTGAACAAGCAGCGACTCAGTGGCCTGCTATGCGATGTGCTCCTGGTTACACAGGATCGCGAGTTCCCAGCACACCGTTCCGTCCTAGCGTCCTGCAGCTCCTATTTCCACAAGCTCTTCACTTCAGGGGCCGCAGCTGACCAACAGAACATCTACAACATCGACTTTGTGGCGGCGGAGGCTCTTGGTGCATTGCTGGACTTTGCCTACACAGCCACACTGACAGTCAGTCACAGCAGCGTGGCTGACATCCTTGCTGCTGCACGCCTCCTGGAAATTACACCTGTCCAGGAAGTCTGTACGCACCTGCTGGACACCAAAGTGCTCTCCCCGCCGGTACAAGAACATTATAAAACTAGAAGTAACATGTTTTAAAGTCAGATTTAAACTTTGAGATGAGATGTGGCCTGCTCTGGCTTTATGAGTTAGTAGCACCATAAACAACTCATTGTGCAGTAAGTGTTAAATGGATTTATAGCAAGGAACAGTGGACCTCTGATATAGTACAGTTTATGCTGACAAGATGTGTTGTAAAATAGAATAACTCTAGTTCTCCTGGTGAAACCTCCTAGGGAATGAGGTGTCTAGTCAATGTACCAACCCCTTTATTATGAAAAGAGGCATAGTCAAGCTTACATCATGGCTTTGTCAGTCTCTCTCACTATGCCAGACACACACCCACAGCCTTGGGGTTACTTCAACAGTTACTCATGCTGAGCCAGAAGCATGTGTGGAAGGACACCATGCTCTTTTCCAGACTACAGACGCAGCATATCACAGCTACACTTCACCACTATCAGTTGTATCTTGTTATATGCTGCATTTGAATTAATGTGTATCTACATGAGGTGATAATCTGACCATTCCTCACTGATGATCACATCATGCAAGGCTTCCATGGGCACCTTGGTGTTAAATGTCAAAGGATCCTAGCCTGTAACATTACAGTGTCACTTGGCTGACCAATGAAAACAACCTTTATACCCACTCTAGCTATATGAATTTCCTACTTGGCTGTTTTGGTCTTCTGTGTCAGGTTTTCCCTTTTCTTTTTATGTTGCTACTGTGCACCCACCCCTCTTGTGTGTCCTTGGTGCAAACTTTGACTGACTTTCTTTGTCCTCAACTCAATGTCTTTGTCATCCTTAATTTTTCACTAGGCGGGCAGTGAGCGAAAAGATGAAGATGACGAAGGTAAAGGCAGAGGTGGCCAGGAGCAGGGGAACCATGTGCGGGCCCGGGAGTATTTGGAGTATTTCCAGAGAGGGGCGCACTGGAGCAGCAGCTGCAGCACGCCAGAGCTCAGGGACCTGCCCACACACCTGCACTTTAACCATGGTAATGGGGGGGCCCCTAGTAATGGGACTCCTGGTGGTCCTGGTGAGTACTACTCACCCCTTGCCTTGGCCTTGGCCCAGCCTCCAACACAAGAGCTAGAGGAAGAGGATGACGATGAAGAGGAAGAGGAGGATGGGGAGGCCATGCAGGGGAATGGGGCGAGCCTGGGGTCGTCGTACTATCCTCCATCTCAAAATGGCCACTTCTATCTCCCCGCTGAGTCCAGGCTAGGGCAGGAAACAGAGATGGAGGATGGAGGCAGGGAGGTGATGGCAAGAGAGAGGGGTTCAGCCAGTGCCCTTCTACAGCAGATGATGGACTCCATAGAGAGGCAGAAGAAGCGTGCAATGGCTGGTGAAGAACTGGGGGACGGAGATGATGCTGACGTGGAATTTTACTTGAATTATTTTAACAGCACGCAGCATGAGGATACAGCTTCTGCTGCTGTGACACAGGGAGTGCAGCCGCTCTGGTTATCACGGGGCAGTACAGGCCAAGACAGAGTTGGTGGAGAGAGGGGAGCTGGAGAGAGAGGAGGTGGGGGTGGAGGAGGAGGTGGAGGAGAGAGGAAGATGCGCTCTAAGGCCTTCCAGAAGTGCCCCATATGCTCCAAGGTCATTCAAGGAGCAGGCAAGCTACCCCGCCACATCCGAACGCACACAGGAGAAAAACCCTATGAATGCGCCATCTGCAAAGTGCGCTTTACCAGGTAAGCCCAATTAATGAAGTGACTACCCCATGTCACATGTACTAAGAGTCTTGGCACTATATACAAACCACCCAGCACTGCAAAACAAAACAAAGCCAAAAGCAGGAGTATTAGCACTAACCAAATTAGCTTTGCATTAAAAGGGCAGTACAGTAGAGTAACTCTAATCAGGCAAATTTTTCAGTGTTAAATTGTAGCTAAACCCAAAATGGCAGGTACAATTCTCCAACTCTGTCATTTGGTTATAAAAGTCTGTTTTATTGTGACAGAGGCAAACCAAAGTCCTGGAATTTTAACATAGGGGTCCTATAAAAGAAGGCTGTGCCTCGGTAGTGTTATCTAATGGAGGGCTGCTATAAAATACTGTGTTCTGATACAGAGGGGGATTACAGCCCCTGGATGGTGCTCTGTGTACTCCAGTGCAGTAATGTGAACTTTTGATCTCTGGTTATGTTGATTATTGCCCACAGCAGAGTAGTTAACACCACCCCCCTCCTCTCTCTTCCTCTCTCACTTCTTTACCTCACTAATGAAATCTGCCATGTTCAGCACAGATAAACGTGGGCACTTCACAGTAAGGGACTTTCTTAAGAGCACATGGTTTCCTTGTATTTCATTGTCTCTTCCTTGAAATCATTCCTTTAATTAATTAATCAGTAGATGTGTGCTGGAAATAGATGTGATAGGCTAGAAATACACTGAACCTCTGCTGACATGGTAGGTAGGGAAGACCAGGCTTCTAGCTGAATTCGACCGGCAGTGGGAAGGGGGTATTGTAATCTTAATCCTGTTTGATCAGGGTTAAGAGTGTGCCTCGCACGGTAATAAATCACTCCTGTCCTTTAAATAATTCACCTCTGTCAGTGTGCCACTTTGTTCCAAGGCCCGTGTGGTTGTGTGTGCTTGTGTAAGCGAGTGTGTCTTTCTACTTACCAACGGACACGTTTTCCTTTTTTAATATTGTTATTTGTGGTACATATGGTATAGATCTGTTAAGTTACATGGGTTTATTTGTTTGTTTGAATGACACCTAATCTACTTACGTGGCATGTGTGTGTTTGAGTGTATAGAGTTGTCTTACTTATGCCTGTTTGTTTAGGAGCCCTTCGCCCTATGTGTAGAAGGGTTACACGATTTAAGAGCCCAGGAGTTGGAGAGATAGCCGGTGCTAAAGGGGGAGGGATGAGTCAAATGAAGGCCAAGGCAGCCTGATAAAGTTTAGTGGGTGCTGTATCATCACAAAGGGAAAAAAGGATATAAAGAGGCTTTAAATTAGGGATCGTTGCTGTCCGGTATGGTGTGGTCATTATGGTATAATTCAGTTATTGTAAACTATTCCGTTTGAACTCTGATGTGCTTAAATGTGATCAAAAGCTTATTGTTAGCCTCATAGCATAATTGCCTAAATCATATTTTTGGCCAAATGGTGATATCTGCATAACTTTACTCCTTTAACACTGCTGCTCCATTTTGCACTGGCAATGACCTGAAAAAAATATGACTTTGGTAATTATGGTATGAGGCTAATGATACGAACAAACCAAGTTTAAAAGAAGTGTTGCATCTTACAGGTTCATTAGTACTTAATACAAAAGCACAAAGCTTAAACACATAAAAAGATGTAGGCTAGCTTTTGAAAAATTCTTAAACTCTTTTTTTTTTTGTTAACATCAGTGTTCTTGTGTGCATTTACACAGATAAAGATATAAAGTTTACAACCTGTCCTCAATTGCCCGGCTGTCCTTACAGAGTAATCCAATTAGAAGTGATTGAAATGGTGGCTTTTAAACAGAAAATAAAACCATCTAAAGCATATTATGCTGGCTTTTGTACACATAATTTGATGTATAGTTAATGATGCATTTTGTGCATGCTATTGCAATGAACCTGAAACTGGCTCTTTTTACTTTGCATTCAAATGAATTTGAGCTGATCCTTTAGCGTATATGAAATGCATTAATATATGTTCTGGTGTGATCTTCTTCATTTCTCTTTACAGGCAGGACAAGCTCAAGGTTCATATGCGGAAGCATACAGGAGAGAAGCCTTACCTGTGTACACAGTGTGGAGCAGCCTTTGCTCATAACTACGACCTAAAGAATCACATGCGTGTTCACACTGGCCTGCGCCCCTACCAGTGCTCTAGCTGCTTTAAGACTTTTGTGCGCTCAGATCACCTGCATCGCCACCTCAAGAAGGACGGCTGCAACGGCATTCCCTCTCGCCGTGGCCGAAAGCCTCGAGTGCGAGAGCCTGGGCTCCTTGACGCCCCCTTGGGTTTGCTGAGCCCCAGCCCTGACACTGGACCTGGGCCTCGTAACATTAGGGGACGGCGGCGCTCTGAGGCAACATCAGTGGCAGAGGTGGAGGAGGCTGCTGAATCCCATGCACACAGTCCTCAGCTGCAGGAGTTGGCAGGGGAGGCAGGGCCCTGAGACTGCAGGGGAGACAAGGACACACTGCTGGACACAGTCACTCTGCACCGCCTGTGAGACAGGCCAGTGAACAGAGAGGAGAAAAAACATGCAAAGGCAAACTTAAAAAAAAAACAACAAAAAAAAACAACTAAATATTCCTCTATAAACCAAATCAGGGTGTCACAAAGATCTAATCTTTATATTTCTTTTTCCTTGTACTTTAGGAATTGGAGTAGACATGCAAGCACTTGACTCAGTTTTTCTGTTAAAGAGCAAAGAACGCTTCAAATCACACACCCATGACGTCCACTTTCTGGGTCATTTCTGTCTTTATAATATTTGGGGTTTTATACATTGGCAATTGTGCTTAGGCAGATGTATATTAGATACAAAGAAGCTCAGCAACTATGCAGTTGATTTAGATTTTATTGGTTTTGTCCTCACAGCCTTCAAGCTCTGAGCAAGGTGTCTGTCAAGCACCTTCTGGCTGTTGTACGGGTGAACCGAGGACAAATCCTCCCCGTGAAAACAACCCTTTTTCTATTCTTTTGCAGGTCTGAAATGTACAGTTACCATAGAAACAACATTGCCACAATATGGCATATGCAAGGAAAACTCACTACCATTTTGATGCAACAGTTTTTTTCCTCTCTTTAAATGTTCCAGAAAGAATCAGACAAGGGTTTGATTGAAGTGTTACTTACTCCATAAGATGCATTTTAAGATTTTATGGTTTGTCTTATTGAAAAACAAATTTATGTTGAGTCGAATCCACATTAATGGGGGCTCGTCAATTGCAGGACTAGGGAATATGTGGGGTGGAGGGTTTGTGTTTTTGAAGCACTACCATCGTCAATGCATCTGTTGGCTTGACTACGTTGCCTCTTATCCCCTCACAATCCTGCAGTTTCAACGTTTCTGTTTTCCCTGTTAATTTTGTCTTAATTTTTTGTCGTTCCTTTTTGAGTTGACTGCTTCGGGTACTTGACACTTTATAATTGTATACATGTATATACGGCAGGTGGTGATATGACATTGGTCCCCTCTTAATGCTGAGGTGTACTTAACCGGTCGGGTTTTTCCTCTTAGGCTTGATGTCATATTTCTCACAGAGTGAAGCTTGTGGGTGAACAAAACATAAACTGTATGAATGTTTGGTGAAAAAAAGAAAACATTTAAGTCACCCATTTGTTTTAAACTTAACACTTGACATGTATAGTTCCTGCCCAAAGGATGAGGGGGTCGAATGAATGAATGTGCTTAACTTTTGTGCAGTTTTTCGGAATCTGTCCTTGTGTGACAAGGCGCGGGTAGCATTTAACCAACAGCAGGTTAAAGGAATGGCAGGGAGCCTGAGTGAGAGAGTGATAAAGAGTACGAAGAGGCGATAGATGAGCACCTTTTTTCTATGTTTGCACAGCTTTACTAAAGATATCCAACAGAGCAAGAGAAAGAGAGGTATATTTAAAGGAAGTGGGCTGGTGTTGGGGAGGGAGTGAGAGGTGGTTTTATGTATCATGCTTATTCCAATCTTTTTGCCCAAGGGACCACACAACCATAAGGCAACCTGTATGATGAAGAGAGCAATAAATACCTGTCCAAGTTGGGAGGCCAAATAGGAGTGCAGCTGCAGCTAGTTGTTGATGGGGGAGGGGAACAAGGGAAGGGGAGGGGGATCTCACAATGTCTGTTGCATTCCAAAAAATAATCTCCCCCAGCTCAGCCACGTTTCCAGGCAGGAGGGGATCAAATCAGGCCTTTTCTCTCCCTCTCTCTCCCTCTGTAGTCCTCTAATGCCCTCCAACCAGCCTGGAGGGGATATTATTATATTAGAGCCTGGTGTTACTGTGGGTAAGATGCCTGGTGCTGGCAGTTTAGTGTTTGTGTGTTTACATGTATGTGTGTCGGTGTGTGCATACATGTGTGCGTGGCAGTCAGGGTCCCTCTGGCCACATCATCACTGTGTGAGTCAGCCACAGCCTGTTCAAACATGCATCCTGAGCTGCCAGCCCCGATGCACTTTCTCTGTTTCTCACACACAACACACACTCACACTCTCTGGGTCCAGGTATCCAGTGGAGAAGGGGAAAACACCAGAGCTGACAAATCTGTCCAAACATTGTCAGTGACTCCATACGTCTGGATTTGTACATCTGAAAATATCCACATTGTGTGATTGGACTCTAAATCCAATGTTATTTTTTTGGACCCAAAGCGTATTGAGCCGTTGAGTTAAGAAACATGTTAATTTGGAGTCCCCCCCCCCCACACACACACACACACACACACCATACTCTATAATTTCTGCAGTAGTGAGGCCATTCAGCTATCAAGTCTTTTGCACCTTAATTGGAAAGCAGGTTATGATGCACTTTGTTACTGAGGAGGGCGCTTTTGTCAACGAAACGGGTACTTTGACACAAACCAGTTGCAAATGAGATCAGTACTTTCTTCTCTGTCTGAGCATGTGACGTTCAGCTCTTTCTCTCTGGTTTTGTTCAGGTTTTGATGACAAGCTGCCAAAATAAACAAAAACGCACGAGTTCAGATCTTGAAAAGAGAAGCCAGGCGGGTTCGGATACATGTTAGGTTTGTGACGGTAAACAAAAAAATCTAAAATTAATCCATGTAACTTATTGCACTTGAAGGTAGTTATTAAAAATTCTAATGAGTTATCTGTATGTCTTAATATAAGGTAAGGGGATAGACGGGGCAGGCACGGAAGAGAGATGGAAAGAAAGGGCACTGTGTGTGTGTCTATGCATGCATATTTTTTGCGTGCATGTGCACAGGCATGCATTGCTGGCTGGCAGGCTGGAGGGTCTCAGGACAAGCTTGGATAAACAAACTTCATGTCTACCCCATCTGTTCACCAGCTACTCTCATAACTACACATGTTCTCCAAGGAACCACAGTGATAATAGGTCCACGGTACCACAGAAGCAAAAATACCATATTGTAAAACGGCTCATTGGACATTTGCTTGTTTACTTTATAGCTCTCTAGGTCCAGATTTGCATAACTCTATTTTTTACCCTTGGTGGTCATTGTCAGGGGTTGGCAAGGTCCTCAGAGTTTTGTTTCTATTTTTGCATCTCTGTTATGATAAAGATGGGCTTCATTATTGCACAGTTTGACTCCCATAGGTAGACCAATGTAAAATGGTTGAGGCTGATATCTGCCTGGTTTGTGATATCTGAAGTGGTACTTGGCATGGGCTACATAAACCCATTTAGTCTTGATGTGACAGAGTTTTACATAACCTGTTAAGACTTTTTGAGCCATTTAAAATATGTTTCTTTGGACCTTAATATTTCCTGAAAGTCTTATGTGTGTTGATTAACCAAAGCTTTTCTTGTTGCGAGTTTTGCCCACAGTCAAGGTCTTCTGTAGTCTAGAAATATTAAAAGTATGTCTATAATTTATCCAGACTGGGCCTCCCTGACTAAGCCACACACAGTTGCCCTCCTCTTGAATATATATGCAGAAATGTGTGTGGAATCCTACAGATATTTACTTGAGTTCACTTTCTATCGCTCTTTGTGTCCTTGTGGACAATAGAATCAGATGTGTAAGGATGTATAGTTTTTTTTTTCCTGTCTACTCTTGTTTTTCTTAAAAATAACGTGTTGTGCTACAGCTATTTTTTATTTCTAACAATTTTACATGGCTGCACGTATGTGTGTGTGTGTATGTGTGTGCGTGCGTGTTTGCGTGGGTTGGGGTTATGGTTTTGGATTGCTGTGCCAGGAGGGTGGGTTAAATGGGTTCTTGGGTGGGGTTATGGATACAAAGCCTGATAGCACTGGAAATTGTGCTTAAGCTGAGAGAGCAAAAGTTTGCACTAATGTTAAATGTCCTTGTCCTGCTTATGGGAGAAGGGCAGGAGACCTCAGAGAGGCCTGCGAGTTTCCATGAGCACAGAGCAGTGTGGTAAATACTCAATGGTCTCATAAAGAGTCCATCCAACCCCTCCATCACAATAATCATGTACAGTATAATAAGAAATATACGCAAACGTCCAACAACAACAAATACCAAAGGAAAAAAATGACTTAAATTCAAGTCATTGGACATTTTAAGCTACAAATCTAATGTTGAATTAGTAGAACTTTGTTGTTTAATCTGAAGGCTCTTGAAAAGAGACTTTAGATGTCACTTTTGATGGGAACTCCCAATGTTGTGGTAACAGCAAATTGCATTTGCTATTAATATTGAGACATGAAAAAATGTACCATATTTAGGCACTTAGGACCTTTTGTCCTCTTTTTGTCTTGGTCTGATGACTGAGATGGCAAATGTGTGTCAGTGTGGGTGCCAGAGATACTGAATCCTAAGTCTAGAGATGAGGGGTCAAGTCCCAAATTGACTAATATTCATTTAATGAATAGTTAATGGGTGATTTGAATTGTCCAACACTGATATTTTGATTGTCGGATGAATTTGATGATTTTGGTTTATTTCCTGTAAAGGGTGGATTGAACTGAAATGTTGTGTCATTGAAGCGGACTGGGACTGTGTGGCCTTGTGTGAGCACCATTAAGCTTTTTGTTTTGATCAATCCAGACAGTGATATTGTGCAGTGTGGGGCTGAGGCTCACTCCCACCAGGTGGAAACTGCAACATCAAGGGCCACAGTGTGCCTTACGTGAACTGGGACAAACTTCACACTTTGTCCACCTTTGTACTATAAACAGTTGTTTATTGCCCATTTTTGAAACCAAATTATAGGAGCTGTTTGGCTTGGTATTGAAATCGATTATTTAGCTGTCAAAGGTTTACTTGTAAAAAAGAAAAAAAAAGAAAGAAAAATAGTGTGTGTTTAGTAGCCACTACTTCAGAGCTGTGTCTCTGTTAGCCTTTATGGCTCCACAAATGCCTCAGCCCCAGACCAAGGTTACTCTGACACAGGCTGCAGAGAATGTCTCAGAACTTCATTGTAAATGTTTTTCCAAATTGACCTTCATGTTTAGTTTTCCTCTGCTGTTATCGAACTTTTTGGTGCATCTATCTCTAAGGCCATAAAACAAAGACAACCAACAACTACGATAATGGTGATAACTGTAAATAATCAAACAAAAAGGGACGGGGCGACTGGATTGTGGCGACAGAAGGGGGACTATTCGCTTTGCTTCGTCATTTTGCTGCACACCTGATTTTTTTTTTTTTTGCGTGTTTTCCATCAGGCTCTTGATGCACAGCAAGCTGAGTGCAGCATATGCAGTACGGCACTATGCGCAGCGTGGCTCTGGCACTTCCACAGACAGCCCTGGGTCCTTCAGAGAGGCAGGCAGCTGTCTGTTGGCCGCTATCAGCCAAGTGGGGACAGTTTGCACTTGGAGTCTTTCTCCGTCTCTGGGGATGCAAAGGCTGGCATAAATACAGGAGGGTTAGGGGGTAGGCTGGATGTACGCATGCTGTGTGTTGTTTTCAGGGATGAGGTGAGAAAGTGGAGGTGATGGACTGTTTGTTTACTGACCAATGGTTCAGTATTGGTCCTTTAAACTGATGGGAATTGTATGGCCATAATATGATGAGAATTGTAACTCAAAGGAGGTCACCACAGATTTCACAGTGGGGAACTGCAACAGTGAGAATGTTGCTGATTCCCCTTGTTTCTATGTAAGTACTTCTCAGGTGGAAAATACACTGCTATGCATTGAGTTTCAATGTCTGCTCAGTTTATAGTATGTCTGGTCAACCTCCAAGTTACTTATATGTCTTTTGCCTTTCTTGTTTATACCAATATCCAACTTAATATTTCCTGGAAAGATAAAAGCAAGACCAGTTCCCTCATTGTTAAGTGGCTGTGACCAGCCTATTTCTCCATCTAATATTGATCTAGTGAATTGTTGGGAGGAAGGAAGCCACTGGAGATTCAGTCTTATTAGTCAGACTGTAACATTTTTGAAAGGAGATGGGGTTGGAAAAGCACATGGGGTGGGGTGTGGGGGGGTATATGTTCTCTTACTTTCTTCTCCCATCGCTCTCCCTCTCTCTGGACTTAGAGTCTACATCTTTGCTGCCGACCGGCCTTTGATCAAAGATCACACACCCTCAGCAAGGGAATCGACAGGAGAGAAAGGAGGGAGAGGAGATTGGATGAGGTGTGGAGGAAGAGACAGTTTGCAGTCACCTAAAACCAATTTTAGGATACATTCCATAAGTTAAACTTCATACTGTGATTCCCACTTCGGAGTGTTTGGCTGGTTTAAAGGATGTGTGTTGGAGACAGCAGGAGGAAAGGGTCAGCATTGGCTTTTTCAGTCTTTCTGTCTAGCCTCACACTCCTGTGACAGTCAGACATGTAGACAGATGGTTCAAAAGGCCCCCAGCGTAACGCTATTCAACTGCCTTTTTTCAGCTTCTGCGATTGTAACAAAAGCACTTTGCGAAAGGCCATCCTGAATTTTGTGTGCTTTTATGTTATGGTTATCACTATTGTTATTATTTTTGTTGTTCCTGTTGATGTTTTCTCATTGCAGATTATTTAAATGCAAAAAAAAGAATATATTGAAATTTTTAAAAAATGAAAACTTGAATATTTGGTATCTGGATTGAAGGTGGTTCAAGCTGCCACCCCATCTGGACTTAAACAAACACATCTCTGTTATTACAACCACCATCCTTTTATATGCAGCTTATTGCATAGTCACACAGGGGAGGGGGAGGGGATACAGGCTGGATCTCCCCCTGCCCGTTTTCTGCTTACTGTCTCAGATCCTGTTGGGAGAAAGGTCATTTGATCTTATTTTGGGAGACTCCTTTTTCTTGAAAAAGAAACCTGTATAACAGTTGCAAAGCTTTCTGAGAAGGCTAGCTGTGCTGAATGTTAAACATGCAGTGTTGTATCCACTGCAGAATATCTTTGTCTGCAATAACACCCTGTCTGTTGTAAGAAAAAAAAAAGTACAAAAAACAAAAAAAGTACAAAAAAAGCTGGATCTGGTATCCATATAGAGCTTGAATGATTATGGAAGATGGATGAAATGGCCAAAGGACCATCATGCACTTTTGCAAAATCGTTACAGAAAATTTTTGGCCTTAACATCTATGTCAAATCAATTACAGTAGAGTGGAAAGATAATATTGATCATAACATATACATTGAGTAAATCCATAGTTCATTAAATGGTTTAACTTGGGAGAGGAAGATGTAGGCTACTATTTATAATAGATTGATTTGTAACTGTGATTATTACAAGAATCCTTTAGAGATGGTTAAAAACCTTTCTGATGTACATTTTAAAGTGGCAGAATACAGGAAAATCCAAGTTCTCAAATCTGGATGTTAAAATGTGGATCTACACTGGATCGCAAATGACAGAAAAGGCTGTTAACACTTTAATTCTCATTGTACATCTGACCAAACCACAATCTGAGTATCATAATATGTGTATCACAGATGCTGGATACACCACAAAGTTTCAGCCGTTATCGAATGTTTTAACTGAGAACGTGCAGCAGCTGTTTTTGTGATTCATTGTGGATTTACTTTTTAAATAACTCCTTTCTCTTCACAAAGGTTTTTTTTCTCAGCATGGGAGTCAGTCCATATCTATTGAAAGCTGCAGGGGGCGGGGCGTATAGGTGATTTTGGAGAATTTGCACTTTTTGGCGACAAAAAGAAATTGTATTGTATATGAGACCACTAAATCCACACAGTCTAAACCATATAATTCCATTTTGTGTCATTTTTTTTTTTTGTTCTGTTCTTTTTTTTTAATATATCCAAAAATGTCTGGCATCTGGTTGTCTGGTTTAAAGAATATAAAATCTTTCTATTAAAAACAATGGTTGTAAAGATTTGTGTGGGCAATCATTTCTTTATTATCGCAATAAAAACGATATTTTGGCGTTTATTGTATGTAGTTACAAGGACACACATGAGTTTCACACTAAAACATTATTTATGCACCAAATAAGTGAAGTTGTACGTTCTTAACCAGTGTCCTACACTTCTACCAGCTTTTGTGGTAATTAGTGGAGTAGCTTTTGCATTGTTCTGATAACAGACATACAAACACTGGCTGTGAAAACAAGTGTTTGGTAAAGTTAATTAGAAATGTTCAATATGTACAAAACCCTTAGGCCACCACAGGGTTCTTACAAAGTTTGAACAAAGTTATAATGACCATACTTCACTTCTCAGTCTCCATATCAAGATACAAACACAATATACAGAAAATCTTAGTAGCATAAAAAACATTTTTAAAAAAAAGTTTATACAGACCACAGTGCAAGTATCAAACGTGGCCTCATTTGCACTTTGCACCATGTCTTGAACTCTTGTGGGCAGATAATATGAGATTTACTGCACTAATCTTCTGGTATTTTACACCAGGCTTCATTCACTATGTGCCAAATGTGTCTTATTCTTTTGGGTGTTTTCTGTCATGGGATCAGAGGTCACACTAAATACTGACTTTTCATACTTTGCACATGCTGTATTTCCTGTCTGGTTGTTTTGTGTCTTAGTAAACACCCTGAGTCATTAAAATGTCAGCTCAAATCGACAAAGCTGAAAGTGACCTAAAACTTCTGCCCTATAGTATATTAGAAACCGTAAACAAAAAACAAACAAAAAAATAATAATTTTCCATTGCATATTACAAACCCAGCTCCTGAATGTCAGCCATAATTACACATATTCACCCTGTCAACAGTAAAGGTATGTAATCCTGAATACTGACTATGTTAATATAGTGTATTACACAACAAAATGTCCATTACTGAACACGTTATGATTATATAATAACTTTATTATAGGTTATTAAGACCGTTATCTATGTTTCTTGATATGTCTAATAATTATTCTGGTCAATAAAAGGTTAATTATTTGTATATGCATGTAACACAGTTTTCCTATTACACACTAGTATTTGTGGTTTTGTCCCCTTCATGTATTTAGGAGTCATGTCAGTTCTCTAAATACACCAGAAGGTGGCAGTATTATCACTGGTATGATCATTTAAGGCTGCAGTGATCCTGGAGTGCTACCACACACCACTACTGCTCTCTGTCTCACTCATGTTCACTTAATAACTCTTTTGCTAGCTCACTCAATCTATTTAATGACCATGAAATTACAAATAAGTTACATTTTGTCGGAGGCATAAACACAGTCGCACATGCAACCGCGCTTACCATCAGACTATAAACAATCACAGTGTTTTCAGGTTGACACAGTTTTAAGTACACATACATTGAGAGTACTGCATGACTAGTTTGGCAGCAGAGGACATTTACTCATAGCCTGCTGCCACGCTAGAGTTTTATTTGAGCCTGTTTCTATATCGGGCCACCTATAGTATTTTAAACCTGATTTGTCGCTGAAGTCCAGTGTCAGACTGAAAGCACAGGCTTGTTGTCACCCTGTCTTCCTGTTTGTCTCAGTCTGTCTCCCTGAGGCGATCCTGTGGGGTGACAGGGGTCATAGAACAGCTCATTAACCCCACCCCACCAGCCCACACATTGCTGCAGTCCTCAGGCCCCAGCTACACACACACACACATTTTTATAAAGCTTCACTAATGGCAGTTAAGTCGACTTAAGCCCACTCCGTGAGCGGTATGCTTTCAGGGATGCACCATGAGACGTGTATGTGTCTTGCATGTTGTATGTAGTATTTATTTTCCGCTTGTCCTCATAAATTAAGCGGGTAACAAATGGAGGAGCTCCAACAAAAATAATTCCAACAAAATAAAACCAGTTTTTATCATTTCCAATCATCTGTGTAGTGTATTTTATATATTTTATTCTGTGCTGTTGAACCTGTTGGGCAGATGTCTCCAGGCTTCCAATCATTAATTGTTGTGTTTGTAAGGTATCTAGCAAACTCAGTGGGATATGGTGTTATTTTCCATGTTCAGACATCATTGTTGCAGTCAAAACATATTGGATAAGAGGAACAGCAGCACTTCAGGGGCTAGGAGATGCCTGGGAGCTGTTGTCTGGCGTCTCTAGTGGTATTATTCTCTCAGTCTGTGCATGTGAATGCGCACCGGCGACTGTTACTTTTTACATGTTTGTCTTTATGATTATGTGCAAAGGTGTGGTTTTATAATCTTGCATGCATGTGCATTTGTGTCATCGCCATTAAGTCTCGGGGTAAATGAGCATGTTACTGTCCTCGCAACGAACACACAGGCTGCAATGTAAAGGAAAAACACCAACACACACACTAGCCTCATTTTCACCAGCACACACCTTTCTCGGGGGATATAAAATGCTCCTGCCGCTGCACACTGTGGGACATGAGTTTCATCCAAACTAGCTGCCGTCCTCAATAAACCCACGTGAGCAATCTCTGCAGTATAGATTTCCAGTTTCTCTTAGGGTATATTTTGTCCAGATCAGGTGTTTAAACTGCTCAATATGACAATAATTAGGCAGCATTGAAGACATGTGTTCTTTCTTATGTTGATAAGGGACATTGACCTTTAACCTGTGCACCCCTGTAGTCCCCCATAGCATACTCCACCCATCCCATATGCCCCCTGGCCAACACCCACCCCTTCCCCTCACTCTGTCCAGCTCTCATCAGGAAGGATAGAAGTGCGGGGTGGGGGGGTTGGACAGGCTTGGAGCTTTGCCTCTGGCCATCTCTCCTCCTCCCCGGAGAACAGAGGACTGAGGTGCCTTTAAACCACTGCGGCAAAAACCTTACCAAAACCCTGCAGTCATTAATATGCAAAAATGCAAATGAGTAGGTAATTAAGAGCTGGAGCTCTCTGGAGGCTCTTTGATTGCTAATGAATTCTAATCTGCAAAGAAAGGGGGGAGGGGAGGAGAAAAAGAGATGAAAGAAATTGAGAAAACAACGAAAAAGAGAAGCCTCAACTCGGATTTTGTTTTTATATCTGATTTATTTCTACCTGGACACTGTAATCTTAGCAGGTAGCTCAGATGTTAGGAACAATAGCCTGATGATATGTATACAGGCCAAGTGTATTCAGGAGAATATTAATGTATAATGAAGAGCCTTCAAAACACATTTATATCAAGTTAGAAGATGTATTTGTAATATTTCTGCGCAGCTAATACGCGTGGAAATTAGAGGCTGTGCTTTCCAATGCAGATTATACTAATGAAGAGAGTATCAATGGACAAAAATCTGTTTGTATTAGACACAGTGTAGTCATTGTGTAGATACAGCTAATTAGAGGAGGACATGACAGGCAAGCAGACACTTCTGACCAGCGGCTACACCGAAGAAAATAGAAGGTCAGATATATCTTAACAGTGTGTTCTTTGCTGCAATAGCAGCTGTGTGCTGAAGTAAAGGAGATGTCATTTCATCACTTCTGTGAGCCATAACACATCCCCACTTCCAGTCTAACTCATTCACTCTGTCACTCACACAAACACACACACACACGCATGCACACACTGCTGTTATTGTTGTTGCAGTGCTCCCACGACACCAACAATCTCTACTTCCCTCCCCCACACGGGCTCACATCTATCTCCCTTTCACTCCCTCTCTTCCCCCTCCTGTCCTGGGCAGCCCTGACATGCCTACTTCAATTGATTTAGAGTCAATTCAGCTTCTGATCTGATTGTTATCATGTGACTTTTCGCAAGCCCCTACTTTAATATAAGACTGCTGTATTATTTTGTGATTGGGAGAGAGACTTTTTGACTTTGGGAGGAATTCTCTCTGTGCTTGGCACTCACTGCCTGCTCCACTGCCTGCCTCTATTATGTTTCTCTCTATCTCTCACCTTCCCATTCTTCATCTCTTAAAAAAAAAAAAAAAAAACACCTCAGATTCAACCAACACCGCAGTCTCCTCTTTTTCCTCAGCTGTACACTCTGGCGGTGGGCTTCTCAATTGCCCAGCTTTGTAAACAGGAAGCTGGTGTTCTGTTCACTGTACCTGAAGCGTGGGTGGCAGAACAGGGGCACCCATACAACTGCACAATAATGGGAATACAAGATGGCAGGGAGGGGTCCCATAAAATCAGCAGAGAGAACAGAGGAAGAAGGCTCCACAAAAGCCATTGTCAAATGAGAGCAGACAGAAGCCAAAAGGATTGTTGATTTAGTTTTTCCTTTAGTAAATAGATTGTTGATTTGCTTTGTGTTTGTCTGTCTGAATTGGATCCTGGCTAGAACTGTAGTGTTTGGGAGGATTAATGTCATGGACAATCCCTCAAACTCATTTTCTTTTTCACTGTGCAGCTCTGTGGGAATTACAGTTTCAGGGTAAGAGAGAAAGACATTGCTTTTTTTTTTTTATTTATTTCGTTTTTGTTGTCTGTTGATGATGGATCTATTGTTCGTGATGCCAGTGCATGGTGTCCCTTTAAGTTTGGCTGTTTTGAAGATTTGTTTCAGGAAGATATGCTGTCCTCACTTGTTCCAAAACAATTCTCTGTTTTCCAACTATCACATAACCTTGTGGATTATTGTCCTGTTTAAATCAGTCTCTCCACACTCTTGACATTTTTTGTTGTTGTTGTTGTTTAACATGTTGGAAGTCAGTGCGAGTTTGGGTTTTTTCTGCCAGGCGAGCTGTAATAGGGGGAAAAAGCTTGACGGGAGTCAGTTTATCATGAGCACAGAGAGCACAACAGATAGATTCCCCCTGTCTCCTCCCCTTCAGCACAGATAGACTCGGAGCATGGGCGCTCAGCCAACACTATCAATCTATCCGTTCCTACCCCCAGCCTCTAACTCTTATTGGAGGACAGCTTCCAAAGGGGCAAGGAAGCATGAATCATAGCTCGACTATGAGGAGCTGTTATGCCTCTAAATACACGTGTTGTGGCTAAAATCACTCCGTTGCTTCGGCATTCATGACAATCTCGCAAGTGATTGTCACAGCCCTGGAACAAAGTTGTAGCGTTTAGGAGGGGCTGAGGCTGTTGAGGGAGAGGGGATTGTTGGTCTTGGCCTAGTTTTCTTGTCTGATCAGAAACCTGTGCACCTCTGCCCTTCCCCCACCCAAACCTAAGCCTCTACTATTACAGGCTGTGAGGGGCTCGGTATGGAACGAGGTGAGCAGCTTGCCTCACCACCGAGCTCCGTGTGCATATGTGCACTGCCTATACTGTATGTTTACAGGCTTATCATTCTGTGTGATATAACCCGGTGATGCGGTTTGGCTTGCATGAGTGGTTGCCCATGAGCAGAGGAGGATGGCAATGAGTGCTAAATGTGTACAACATGTGAGAGGCAGGTAGCTAATGCTGAATCCAGCTATGAGACTGTGATAACATGTAACGCATGTGTAAAATGTGGCTATTTGTCAAGGAATTGCAGTTTACAGAGATAATGGATCTATTGCGACGATGCAGGGCAGGATTTCCGTCTTTATTTGTTAAACCTAAGTAATTGAAAAACATACAGGGGATCGAGTAATTAGTGCGCATGATTACATGTTGTTCTTTCTTGTGTGAATTTAAGTAATCCAAAATATGTGTACATAGATAAATATTTCATTAATATGCACAAATATATGACCGATTAGCACCAATGTGCCAAACATATGCTAATTTTCTATGTGCATCTGTCGTTAATTACAGATATGAAACTGGGAATGGCTCGAAGGAATCAATGAGGGCATGTCTGACAGCATCTGCCTTTACTGTCCATTGTAATGCGAATGTATTCAGAGATTATAGATGACATGTTGGTTGTTTTTGTTTGGTCCACCTGGTATAATAATGCAGTAGGCTCTGAGGTTATACCATGTGGTACATTACCCACAGTTACAGTGATTAATGAAACAAAATTTTAGCATAAATAAACTGAATCTGCTTTTAGAGGTCACGATGTGTTTAATATCCGTGTCAATTGTTGTTCTTCAAATGGGCAAAATTGTGGATAGGAATTAACATCTTTCAGGCTGCACTAATTGCTTGTCAAATAGCTGTACGTAAACCCAATTGCTCAGTATAAGTATTTACATGTTAAATCAGCTATTGTCCTTGTCTCCAGTGAAAATTTGGTACTAAACTAAAATTCACTTTGAAATAAAAAAAAAAAAATATGTTCATGAGAATGATAAAATCCTAAAATCTATTTTTTGATGCTTTGTTTTCCATTTTTTGGCTTCTTGTTACACATTTAATTTCTTTTTATTCACATGTCACCGTTAGATGCAGTGGGAGAGGCTTAAGGTGCAGATCCTCCACTATATACTATGTATGTTTTTATTCCTTTTCTGCGGCCCCCCTCCCTCTCTTCAGCCTGGCTGCCCTTGTACATGCTCTCCATGTCAGACCCAGCTGTTACTACAAACTACTTGGAGGGCTTACAAGCCTCATTGCTAATACTGACAACAGCACTATTCTTACTCAAAGCCTAACGTCTACTGGAAAAAGCGAAAATATGAGAAGTTTTTCTGCTTCCACTAGAAATTCATTTCCCCAAACAGATGTTTCCATCTGCTCAAATTTAATCTTTTGATTAATAGATTCCGCAACGAAAGCCTTCCAAATAGGTGTTAGATAAATAACTCAAGATGCCCTTACTTTGATTGCTGTGATTGTCTTTTCATTTTTGCACGTCTGTCTGTGAGTACCTGTGTATGTCTGTGTATTTGTCTGTGCATCCAAATGTGAATGTGCACACAGTATGTTTGTGAAGGTATTTATGGTCCATATGTGCGTTTGTTCCGAGCAGTAACCCCATTACATTCCTAAGATGGTCCATGAGACTAATTAATGTTCTGTGCTGAGGCTTTTCTTTTACCCAGGGGACACCCAATGGATTATTTACCTATATGTCCTATTGACAGCAAATCCCCTGTCCCACTGGTAACCTCAGCAAACAGACAGTTAGATCAGGCTTTAGAGTGGAACATAACACAGAGAAGCTAAGTGGTATTTGAGTTTTCCAAGTCTTAATTTTGTTGTATAGTTCACGCCAAAGACATGGGCACTCTGCCCAGAGAGTGACTCAAATCATTTTTGATTCCCTGCAGCCTTTGTAGTAGTTGATAATGAAAACTCTACGCTGTGGTGTACAAGTCTTGCTGTATGTACAGGTTTTTGTGATTTTATCGTGTTTTTTTTTTTTTGTAAATACATCTATAATTTATGTTTACATAGCATGGTGATTTGAAGGTTGCAGACAGAAAACACTGAGGGGTCATCTTAACTCCCCTTTTCTTTGAGAAGTTCTGCCCTCAGGTTAGAAACAACAGCTGTTTAACACCTACATATAGTTTTCTATAGAGTGCTTATTGTCTTTTTTGTGTGAGTGAAATCACATATGTTGTGTGCATACTGAGGTAGGATGACTTTCATGTCATGTAACTTAAACTTATTTCTTTTTAATTAGCTAATGCAACTGCAGGTAGTTTCTGACATGAACACTGCCCTGGCTTTTGTTATCTTATAAAAGCAGTGTTTTATTATTACTGACAAATTTGCAATCATCCGGTGCGCCCTCCCTATCTCAACTGTTTTTTCTTCTTTTTCTGAACTACTTTAGTCCCCCCTCCCCTTCCTCCTTACCCACACACACACTCCATGATCCTATACCCTCTCCTCTCCCTCCTCTCCACTCTGCTCTGGAGCAGGCAGTTACTAGGGCTGTGTTGATCTCATGGTTATCGGCTCCTTTACAATGAGGCGGACTGCTGAGAAATTAGAGCAGAAATAATCAGTTGATGAAGCAATAATGAACGAAATATTTACTGGCTGCTACTTTCAATATCAGTTATATGTTTGCTTGTTTGTGCAGAAAAAAATCCCAAACATCTGCAGGTTGCAGTTTCTTAAATTTTAAGGAATTAATACATATGTTTAACATTAAAGTTATTGATTACTTTGCAGATGTAACACAGCAATACAACACTAACGCTAATTTTGTTCCACTATTTACACAATATCAGAAAATATGGCCCGAATAAGAGGACCAGGCTAATAAAAATAAGTTTACATTTACATTAACAAACAAACGTTAGCTTCACAGCGGTAATGTTATGTATTAAAACAGCTTAATATTTTCAGAACATATAATATTAGTGCGAAAATCAAGAAATCAATATATCCTGACGTATCAACAACTTTAACCTGGAAATAATTCGTGTATTGTGCTAGCTTAATTGATTCCTACTGGGAAAAAAGAATAGGCTAGCTAATGTAGCATACGTGGTTGGATAAAGCATACATAAAACCAATAGGCAAAGCTATCCACTAAAAACGTAACATAATGTTTACTGAACCGCTGCTGTTGTTATTGTAAAGAAAGAAGAGGAGGACACGGCAACCAGAGTAATAAAATGATGTCAGCGGGCATGTTGGAGCCCCCCTCAGCCAGCCTCCCCGAGCACACAGGGAAAGTGAGCGTCAAGAAGAAGGCGGGCACAAGGCGTACTTACAGATGCCTGTTGGCTATCGTTAGTGTCAAACAACGAACTGCGCTCTCCCATTGGCTGTGCTCTTTCGCATTTATCGTGCCATCTCGTCAAGCTGCTGCTGTGTAATCGCAGGTAACTTTCTTACGATAGCCTTCCGCCGGGCAACATAGTGCTCGAAGCGCTCCCGCATTTTGAGGAACACAACGCGAGGAGGCAAAAGCAATACCTGTAATTAGGCGTTTTCGTCGTTTTGGAAACCGAGGAACGTTGAAGCAGTATTTTTTCTTGTACCGAAACGGCCCGTCTCTCAAAGGCGTTTGAAATCGGACACCGCTGGCGTTGAGGCCCTCACTTTTGTGCGGAGGGATACGTTGTTGCGTCTGACAATGTGGACGGAGGTGGTGAAGATGTCTACGAGAAGAATGAAATCATCTCAGTTGTAACAACAAAAAAGGAAGACGCGAGATTAGTTACTATAATAGATTTGTTTGCACACAGACTTGTTACATTGAAGCAAACACGTGGGCGCTGTGTGAAAAGCAGGCTTACCGGGACAAAAGGAAGACATCTACTGTGCTCCAATGCGTTTCATGCACTGAGGTCGAAATTCTCTTGAAGTTTTATGTTTTTCCCCTTGCGAGTCTCCGCTTTTCTTTTTACTGTTGGATATCAGACACTTGGAGAGAGGTAAAAACACTATCTTTCGCTTCACACTCGGGGGGACTAGCATGAATTTAATGGGTTTCATTGACAGCGATTTCGACGCCTGCAATTTTCGAAAAGTTTTTGGGAATGTGTGGTTAAAGCGGGGGATGTAAGTTTTTGTCTGGTTTGAGGTGGCGAGCCAAGTGTGTGATGGTCTCCGCACCGACCACGGAGAGGAGGAAATTACTCCTTTGTTCTGCAAAAAGACTCCACTAACGTTAAATGTTAGTCATGCCTAACGAGCCAGATTTTGTTTTTTCGCCGTGTGCCTGTGTTACTTAAGCTAGCCAGTGTGGATAAATATGAAACGTTAGCGTCGTGTTATGTTGTCGAGCATTTTAGCTAAAGTTTATGTTGTGGGCCTACACGTATTTCCCATAGAGCCAGAAACAAACTTTCCATAAAACCCCTCTGGTAGCCTTTTAAACATTCCTTTATGGAAGTGTCTGGCCACCAGCTAGACTTTATTTTATTGCACATTTGGCAGGAAATTCCTCCTGCTCCCACCCCCACCGTCTTCTCCACTGAACTCCCTCATAATGCACGACTTGAACCCTAATATGTGAAAGAAAGAGCTCAGTATTTGTTGCATGAAGTTTGAAGCATTGTTCTCTATAACCACTATTAAGAGTCGCCGCGCTTGCTTTATACGCAATTTGTTTTTACTATAGGAATACACAACCGGAGATTATGGTTTGTACGGTGTTAGAAACATAGTTGAGAATAAATCGTGAATGGGTTAGTTGTCAGCAGCAGCCTGGTCCTGGATGTGGCCTAGCGGACATGATCAAATAATATACAGCCTACATCCTGTGGACTCCTAAATGTTTGTGTCATTTCTTTTATATAAACAATTCCACATATAGTGGCTATTATTTATGGAAATATATCTCTGGCATAAGGCTCTTATCGTGTAGGATGTGAATCAACAGTTGCATTTGTGTTTTGTAAAGCCAACCCTTGTTGTTAGCGCAATGATAGCGTTGACATAAACACATCAATAGTTACTACTTTCGTCTATTTGTTTTTGGCGTTTGGTAAAGGCTAATAACTGCAAAATCTGAATGAAAGTATGCGTTTGATTTTGTGTTACACATTCTTTGTCCACTAGTAATTACAGGGTTGTTACACACTCAGAGGAAACTACTATTATGTGTGAAAACCACATAACTTGTTAGTTTAGATGCATTTGGGAATCAGTGTTGAACAGTGTGTGTGTGTGTGTTTTTTTTTTATTTTTATTTTTTTTTTATTATCCTAAAGCAGTTCTTCACTTCTGTGGATTGTTTCATTGGACGTGCAGGCTCTTTTGTGGAGAATGACCTGCCTCTCCTTTGCCTTGTGTGGGGTGACAAAGACCCCTAATCTGCTTGCTTCAAATATTGATCCACTAGAAGCTGAAGATGCCATTTTGTTACATTAAACCTTCCATGTGCTCTACTCCCCTAACAATAGTGGAAGATGTTAATTTTATTTAGGTCGTGTTTTGATAGGATATCCTTTGTTGGTCATCATATCTGAAAGTTTTCTAATGGCAGATGCATTTCTGGCCTGTTTGCACTTGTGTGACTGTGTTGTTCTTTTTCTTAGTTGTGTCAAGGTTAAATTAGTTATTCTGTCCTGAGTTCATTCCACTTGTACTACATTGTTTATATTCCCTGAAGAAACCTATGACACCTTCACAGACTAAGAAAAATATCACATCTATAATTTTGTTTAAAACCAGTTTTGTTCTCAGTCACATCTTATTTAGCTTGAAATCGGCTTTTAAATTGTATTTTCTGAGGTAATCATGAATTATGTTTACATTTTGTGACTTATATTTCCTCTAGGATGTTCATCCTCTTGTTTTTTTTTATGGTATTAATTTATGTTAGTGCTATATTACAAAAGAGGCTGTAAAAGCACACCACCTGTTGGTGTCCAACTGCCTCTATTCCTCCTCCTCGCTTCCCTTAGCACTGGTTCCCTGTGAGGTTTGTAGAACCGCCGCTCAGCATCAGAGAGCGGCCTTAGGCTCGTAGTGGAATGCAAAACACAGGGTAAATCCAGTATTCATGCTCACTATGTCATTTGACAAGGTTCTTTCTGAGTTGACATATGGTAATTTGGTAATGACGTGTTTGCATACAGTCATTAGCTCTGCCTTTCACCCCTATTTCCTTAGGCTAACAATAGTCCCAATTATGTCTGTAATTGTAAATGTATTACATTTTCTTTTATGTAGCAATGATCGACATATGGTTGTGTTATTTACCAGGGTTGCGTAAAATGAAAGACAATTTTTAGGTGATTACTTGGTAGTGATCTGACTAAAGGCAGCATATTCATTATTTCATGGCAGTGTCTCTTCCACTGCTTTGTTGGAAAGGAAGCGTCAGAGAGAAATTAGCATTTTTAAGTATGTGTAGTCGTAAGTAGCCTAATGTTGTATGTTTTACTCATTGGCCTCCATATCAGCATGGTAACAATTGAACTGTGCATTAGGGTATCCGGTGATTCAGCGGACAATGGACTCTCGTATTTTAACTGCTTGAATGCTCAAGTTTTTAATTTTCATTAGGGTTTTTTGTTTAATACCATCAGACAAATATTTCAAAGTGCAACCACATTTTATGCATTGGTCATAAGTGGGTAGTTGAAAATGCTGACATATCGTGGCACCGGTATGTCAACTTAGTTATTTGAATCATTGCATTATGGGAGGGTAATCTAACAAAGGTAGACTTAGTGTGAATGATTCATGTCCATCATCGTTCCCTGTTTTTTTAAGAGCTACATGTAACTTCTCTTTGTTCTTGCTAGTGCCATTAAAATCCTATATCTGCAAATTTCTCTCATAGGGTTTATTAGAGACTGAAGGGTATGAACGAACAGCAGCAAAGAATGGCTGCAGTGGGAACTGACAAGGAACTCAGCGACCTCCTGGATTTCAGCGCGGTAAGAGAGTGGGAGAGCAGCCGGGGTGTTTCGGGTGGCAATGGGGGGACAGAGTTAGAGTGCAAAACAACCTGGGTACATGAGAGCTGGAGGTCTCAATGAAAGACGTAGAGAGAGAAGGGTAAGGAAAGAAAGACAGTGAGGAGTGAAATTATCTAAAAAAAATGCTGCAAATATAGATTATTTTTTAACAGTTTGTAGGAGGAAGAAATTTCTGTCCTTCATTCTCAGCATGCAGAGGTAATGATGATTATGTCAGAGCATAGTAGCATGCTATTAAACCTCAGGGTGAGGAGTGAAAATGAGGCTTCAAATATAGGATACTCAATTATGTGGGTGATGCAGAGATACAGCAACAATAAGGTAAACAGCAACAATAAGGTAAATCCCGAGTGCATGCTATATGTTATTTACCGTCAGAAGAATGTTCATTTTCAATCAGAAATAACTAGATGTCATTAAAAATCTTTTTGTAGCGTGACAACAAGAGCCAGTTTTCAGTCAACGTCATGTTTTCAGAATCTTTGAGAGAAATATTGTGATATATGAGCTGGGCTGAGTGAATAGCTTTTGCATTTTTCTTGGAAAATGCATTTGTTTTTGTCATTTCTTAGTTTTGGGAAATACATTTTCACAGAGATGCTTTCAGAGGTATTCCCTTGATATTATGTACAAAGTGGGTTGAGATATTCTGCTTTGCATTTATGTACTTGTTTTCAAGCTTTTGTTGAGCTTTACGCTGACATAAACATCCCAAAACCCCTATAGGACTGTTTCTCTTTCTCCTAAATAAACAGAATTGCTGGTAGGACTATAGTGCCAACTCTGGATAATTGTTATATATGGGACACAGCAGGTAATTTCAGACTGTAAACCCTAATGAATATTTGTCAGCAGGCTTCATGTCCCATGAGATATTTTTTGACAAAGTATTCTTGATCAATACTGAAGTGTTAATTTCATTAGAATAGAAGCTATTGACACATTATGATGTAGTTATATGCAGTTCTGTGTAGCAACAGGACTAGCTATTTGTGATGCTCAAAATGGACTTCTGTGGATGAATATTGTTGGTGCTTAAAGGAAACAGCACCCCTTGGAAAAAAAAGCACTCCATGTTGTGAAGGGGTTTTGTGGGCGGTTCTCACTAGACGGTTGGGTCTGTGTTAGAAATGCTCAGATTGATCAGCTGCCAATTTCCATCAGCAGATGTTCAGTATAAGTATGACATTGATAATTGGTTGAAAAACTGTTAAATGCTGCACAAACGAATTTTCTCTTCTGTATTTGCTGGCTAGGGAATGCTAAGGAATGCCTGGACATAGAATAAAGTGAAACTAAACATGTTTGAGATATCTGAAAACAAATGTAATATGAGTAAACATGGTGTCCAGATCGGTTGTTGGACTGACTTCTTTAGAGTTAAGAAGAAAAAAAAACAGAAAACCTGATCATATGTGGTAGTGGCAGATTGTGTTATGATGTACATGTCCTAGTTACAAAACGGTTTGTGCAGTAGAGTTTGACCACGTCACTGAAAGATGCCACAGAGGAGGTATTTAGACCACACCATAGCCCCATTGTGGAGGAGCGGAGCCCACATTTGCTCTGTGACAAAACCCACTGCCTCATCAGAGTGTTTTCAAAACAGCTGGTGTGTGGCTGAGTGGATTTTACAAAGCCACACGACTGTTAGACATAAAATCCAAAGTTTTGTAAATTGCATTTTAAGACAAAGGCCCATTACTTGTCATTAGTATTTAGTAGAACACTTCCTGCACATTATGCTGAACATTATCATTGGGGGGACTTCACATTTTCAGATATTTTATATCTAAAACTGTTTAAACACTGACCCAAACTGTTAAACTATAAAACACAGCAATTAAGCTACAAGCGTATGTGATACCTTTTATGAGTGGAAATGGGATGTGTGAAGTGTGCCGGCCTTTGCTCTCTGAGTTATGGTCCCTTTTCTTCTTTTGTCTTGTAGATGTTTGCGCCTCCAGTAGCCAATGGGAAGAACAGGACAATGACACTCGCCAGCAGTCAGTTTAGTGGATCAGGTAAGACTTGAGTTTGTTAAGAAACGTATATGAAATCTGTAAGTTGTGTTACTACCTTCTGTCTACCATACAACTGATACTTTTCCTTTTATTATTTCACATTTTTCTATTTTGAAGTAACTGGTCTTGGCAATCAAAATGCATATATGCTAAAATATATGTCTTTACAATTTGATATGGTTGGTTAACTCAAAGTCCGCTTCCTCTTGTACCGAGTTGTAAATAGTTAATTTTACCTGTAGTACCCCAGCTACAGATTGCTACAGACAGCTACATATAGGTCTGAAAACAGTGTATTCAGTTTACACAGTTTGAATCACCATATTTTCAACACTATTTCATTAACACACGATCAGCAGACAATGTGCCTCTGTTTCTTTATTCTGTCATTTGTAGAATGTTTTGCAATGTCACAGCAATTCTCATTTAGCAGCCTGCTAGCATTAAGTATGAAATTCTTCATTTATTTCTGAAGATAAAAAGCACATGTATACTACTGTCTTCTTAAACACTGACACTTTAAGGCTATTAAGAACTGTGTGCAGGTTTGCTAATGTATTTACCTGAGTGTTATGGCATATACCCGATCATACTACTACCCTTGATCTTTATTTCTACTATTTTAAGTACAAACTAGCAGCTACCCACCTCTTGCACCTACAGCTTCTAAGTGAGCCTTTCTCTCTTCCTGAATGTTATTAGTAAGTCGTGTTACTTTCATTCCTGTCACCCTGCCAACCTGGTGTGTGAAATCGAGTCACACTCCCCAGTGTTCCCCAGAGTGAGAACTTGGCCACTGAGGAACAAAGGCAAAAAAGGGGGCTTATGGACTTGAAACGACTCCCCCCACCCTGAAGTGTAAAACACTCCTCCCCCAACACGGCACAGGGCTCTTACCCCCACTGATCTGCAGGAAATGGCTTGAGCCTGAGACAATGTCCCTCACCCACAGCTCACAGCCTCTTAAACTAGCCCAGCATGCAGCGAGTGGCCAGAGTGGAAGAGAGCGCTCGTTGAATAGAGGGATCAGCCTGGGGAAGGCAGGATCCTGTTTGTTTCTATTACAGCAGGCAATTACTAAGCAGTGAGGAGTTAATTCCTTTCCCCCTCCTCATGTCCTAAAGTGTGGCCCCCAGTCATTGACACCCATTTTAGTGCGATACTTCAAGCTGTCACATTTAACTTGGGGAGATCTGTAGGTATCCTCTAATAACACTTAGGAGCCAAAATGTTAACATCTGCAAATTTCAGCCCAAGAGGTTCTCATGGATCTGTGTCAAGTTATAACACTCTGACTGTGTGCCTTTTTAAGCATGGTACAGAAGTGTGTGTGTGTGTGTGTATATATATTTAAAAGGGGGGGGGGGGGGTAAGATGAGCTACAAAGATCATACTGGACTCTTTTTTTTTTTATTTTTATGTATATTGCCTTTTAAGATACACCATTTATCTCTAGACCATGCCCACCAATTTATCAAAATCAGCACCAAAAATTGTGCATTATATCAATATGCTATATGGCTGAGTCCAAGGAAGCCTATTTATTATAGAGATGATGACCATAAAAGAACAATGTCCATCTCTGACGTCACGTGGGCAGCTTGTATATTCAGGGACCCAGCAGCGCGGGAACTGCAGTGAGCAGCCTAGTGGCCTACCAGACCACCTCTATTCATCAACACAAAAGTGCTCAGAGGGGTGCTAATTGCATTAGGCGTCCTTCTCCCTTCCTCAGTGGCCAGAGCGTGTGTGTGTGTGAGTGGGGAAGGGTGTGTCGGGTGGAGTGGAGAGGATGGTAGAGGGGATTGGCAAGAAATGTGGGATGTTTGAAAAGTAGGGGAGGCAGAGTGTGACAGTGTGTGGTGGGTGCTGGCCAAGCCCACAAGCCTTCAGGCAGGCGTCTCCTCTGTCACCTCTGCAGCTGCTGGCAACGTCTCCAACCCCCGTCACACACACAAACACACAAATCCATGGGATGTGACCGGCTCACTTCCCTTAGATCACAACAAACAATATTGTGAATTTTCACATGTGGTCTCTCGCAGTAACTGGCGTACTAGTTGTGTTTGTGACTTCTGCACTTGGTTGTATACCTGCTCTACTTTGTTTTATGTACAGTATTTTACTGTGCATCCGTGTGTTGAAGCTAGAGCAGCTAAGCCCTTGGAATAAGGAAATCTCAAAGGATGGTGGCTTCCCTTCAACTAAATTAGATGTTTTCAGAGCCTCCAGCCGAGAGAAGGCTTTGTGGCTCAGAAAATAAATATTTTTCTGGGCTCTGGTTGTGAGTCTGTATTTGTCTTGCTATGTGGCTTTCATTGGAAGTACATTCACACCTGTCATGCTGAAATCTGGATTCACGTGATGTACTGTATGTCCAGAGAACCTGTTGTCTCCTGAAATTTTTGCTATGAGTATCCAATTGATGGGAATTTCAGATCATTTTAAACATTTGTATTATTTGTCTGTCATCATGTTGATGGTTCAAAACTTCATCAAATTGTTAGCTGTATAACCCAACAAAATATTTAATTTGCAATTAAACAAATGGCAACATTTGTATTTTACATCTGTTTAGTATGTTTACAAAGTGTTGGCAAAATTACTTTGTGTTAAATGATTATACTACTGCTTAGAATTTCCAAAAAACAGTGGATAATGGGTTAAATGATATGGTTATGAATTACTTTACAGGTATCTTGTTGAGAACAGCAGTGTGACTGCTTTGGCTTGGTAGTATTTCTGCAGGCAGTGAACAACAGCAATAGTCAACTGGAGAAATGACAAGCTTTGCAGGGAAGTGATGAAATGAGGATGAAACAAATCTTAGAAAAGATCCAGTTTTGACCCTTAAATGTTACTGAAAATGCAGACTCTGTGTTTTTACAGTTTTTAAAGGAAACTTTTTAGGTCACAGACGTGGAGTCGGTTTAAAACAAAGTGCTAAAAATATGTTTAGTGGCCAATATAGTTGATTTTGTAATACATTACTGGCCTACTTAAATATCTTGCTCATGCAAAGAGGCTTGTTTGTGCATGAAGAGCATAGTGGAGGTTGTGACCAAAAAAGTGTAACCAGCATCCAGATTTCATCATTGAAAATTTAATGTGTAGCTTGTGACTCCAAATGATTTGTCAGGTAGTTAATTTTGTTAACAGCATGTGTTGCTTGGCAAACGATTTAAGACTTTTTTCATTTTTTAAAATAATTCTGGTTGCCTGTAGTGACAGTAAATATCACACATGACAAGAGATCAACAGCAAAACAAATATCTCTCTTTTCTGGCATAGTCTGGCTCTCCTAGGTTGGCTGAGCGTCAGTGTCACCTCAGCAGCTCTTCACCTTGTTTTAATTGCCTCCAAGTTAATTACTCCAGTAAGTGTGAAACAATGTTGTCAGACTTCTCCTGCACAGCCGTGCTCTCTCTCTATCCTCTGCTCCCCCGCTGGCCAAATGGAGCTTTCATAGGTGGATGAGTGGGGTATTGGAAAAGGCTGTGAACATTATGAAGTTCCTCTCTTAACTCTGCTGGTTGGCCTTGTTGGACTGCTGAGTGCAAGTTGTTGTTGACGGTGATCAAATATAATTTTGAGTGTTTGTCTTATTTGAAAACGTGTTGTACATGTGAAAATAATACCAGCCTTTTTGATTAAAGCCAGTGTGTATTTAGACAGAAAAGAAAATGTGAAGTTTTATCAAAAATAAGATGAGCTTATTGTTGATGTCTCTGTCCTATAAGGTTTTTTTCTGGCAAATTTTTCCTGGCACCGTGCTTTGGCTGAAGTGTCTTCATGCAAAGTGTCTGTCTTCTTTATTTAGCACTGAGCCCATCACCAATGTCCTGTGCTGTTGGACATGGTTGACGGTGGTGCTGCACTTTATTAGTTGCTGTGGCCTTTTCGACGGGGCCGATCTGACAGTGTACAAGGCTGATCTTTTGAGGTCCCCTCTCCTCCTGCTTGCGTGATTCTCCATGCCACTGGCATCAGCTCCATAGATCACGGCTGTCGCAGCGTGTGTAGGTGCTTGCACTGCTCTGTTAGTCTCATCACTCATTCTCACTCGTCAGCCAGGCTGCTGATCTCGCCCAGACCCCTCACTCTGCCTTCCCTCTTATTTCTCTCCATCTTTCTCCCTCTTTCTCTCCATCTCTCTCTTCCCCTTGCTTTCTCCTTCCACCCGCTCACTCCCTCTTTTGCTTTCTCACACACATTTTTTTAATTAGGCAAAAATCAAAGACAAAATATGAATATTCATAAGGAAACTGCATTAATATGCACAATTATGCAAATCAGCATGCAATTAAGCCTTGTGTCTCCAGAGAGCCTGGATAGCATTAGTGCATAAGACAGGGAGAAGGGGATGATGGGGGTATTTTGGAGTTTTCTGCTCCACCAGTCTTTTGGCTATGTTTTTCCTTTGTGCCACACATCATTTGTCTCTTTACCTAAAACACATTGGTTCATATTTCAGCTTTATGCTATGTTTTCTCATTTTTGTGTGTTTCTTTGCAATAAGGATATGAATATGTGTACCTACAGAGCGGCTCTAATGATAACACTGAGACACATTTCCTATGTTCCTTTTTGCACATTATGTTGCGTCTTGGCTGAATGCAAGAGCAATCACTTTGATCAATACTGGTGATCTCTCCTGGCTCATGCAAGCCCATTGTGCCCACTTAAGAACGTTGAATGTTTTGAAAAGAACATAGTGACACATTCCCTTGATGCATATCCAGCATCAGGGATTTCTTACACACCTGAAGTGACATGTAGGTATAATCATATATTCCCATTTGGGGTTTGGAAATGTATTTTTCAGTATTATTCATCTCTTCTTCTTGATTCCTTCATGTCTTTCATAGACTGACGAGCAGGTCGACTGACCTGTCTTATCAATTTGTCTTTTCCAGCATTAGATGAGCGCAGCGGCTCCGGGTCCTGGGCCTCAGCAGAACAGAACAGCCCCTCTTTTAGCCAAGGACGGGTAAGATCTAAATGCACACACGATCACACTCTTGAGTCACACAAAAGTTTAGGTTTTAAAATCTTAGCATTAACACCAGATGCCACAATATTGTCACACACACACTCTCTGTTAATCACTATGCTGTGCTGCCTCTTTCCCCAAACCACCACAAAAGCTTAGTACATTTCATGCCATGTGCCATTTGATTTGAAGTGCTAGTTTTACTTTCTACCTAATAACCTTGGCTTAGAATCCTGATTTGGCAAGCTCTCTGGTAGCCCAGAACCTCTGTTGAAGCCCACCGGTAATTGCAGCTTCACATCCGCCGTAACTATCTTGGCACAACTCTGTGTAAATACAAGGAACAGGGGGTGAAATAGATGCAGCAAGCTTTGATTACCACAAGTTGATAATTAAGAATGTCGGTTTGAATCCCCCGAGCTGATGCAGATTTGTTTGGCATGGATCCTGTTGGTTAGACAGGATAGCAGAAGAAGTTGAACCACTTAGCCATATAGGTGTGCTTACAAGATATCTATGGTTTTAAAGAATAGTTATTATATCGGAGTACACAGAAGACGCTGCATTTCCACTTTTTTGTAACTATCTTTACAGGGCTATGCTGAAGGATCCCACTACAATGAGCATGAAGGCTTGTCCTCTCCATTTCTTAGTTCAGGGATCGCAGGTATGTGTCTACTTTTTTACTATTGGCTTGCAGTCAAACAACTATTTAAAAATCTGGAAAGTAGTTGATCTTGTTGTGTTGTCATATGTCTGTTCTGAAGTGGTCCGATTGATAGTGATCATGTCGACCCTTTGCATACATTGTTTTGACCTAAAAAAAATGTTTTTGTGTGTATGTGCGTCTACATGCATGTGTGGCTGTGTTCATTCGTTAAATGTTGAGGATGTTAGGGTACTGAAGCAGAAACCTTCCCTAGGGTTTTGTCTGGCAGGCGGCTTTATGCAGCTGAGCGTACTGAAAAAGGGGAGGGCATCTCTGGACTTTTTGTACTTTAGAAAACCTACTTTTCATTTGTTTTAGCACATGCCATATGTGTGTGTACAGCTCCGGGTTTCACTTGCTGTGATGTTTAAATAATGTCCACTTTAATCTCACAGGTAAAAATGAGAGGCCACCGTACCCTCCCTTTGGAAGCCAGGTATGTCACCTATCCCATATGAGCTTGTGAGAGATACATTTGTATGTGTCAGTGCAAAGGAAGCCCTTCTTTCTCACTTCTCTTTTCATGTTAAACACTTTGAATTAGCGTCCTCATTTCCTAGAAGAGAAGCTGTTTGTTTATGCTGTACTCTCCCACGCCTCTATATTTATTATTAGTAATACCTTGTTTCTGTGTGTCCCGCTAGCCTGGTTTTCTTCCTAGTGACATAGCGATGCCTAGCCCAGATGCCATGTCCCCCTCTGGTCTGAAGTCTGGCTCACAGTTTTACCCCTCATACCCCAACAACCCCAGGAGAAGACCCCCTGATGGAGGCATAGGTAAGCCAAGCGGAATAAACAAGTGACATGTAAAGGAAAAATAGGCCAGGAGGCACCTTTTGTATATTTGGTTGTCTAATCTTTGCCCTTTTAAAATGATTAGAGCACAAAAATGAAATAGACCTAACATCAACAAAGATATGATTTTTATTTTGGTAGTATTTTGTCTGCATCTGAAAATTCATTTCAAAACAAAGCCACATTAAGATAATCCTTGTGTTATGAATATGCAGAGATGTTTCATTCATGCAGATATGCTCATACACACTGGTAAACGCATACTAGTATGTTGTTGTTTTTTTTCTCATGCATTCAAAATTGGTTAGAGCAGGTACACAGAGGTACTACATCTGAGCAGGTGAATCACTCTATGCTAATGTCTTATTTGTGTTTTTTGTCTCATTTTCACCTTTTCTGTCTCCCCACCTGCCTATATGCAGACACCCAGCCAAAGAAGATACGGAAACCCCCTGGCCTGCCGTCCTCGGTGAGAGCTTATTTCTGCTCGCCTTCACAGCTCACAGCCAGGCCTCTCTCTCTCTCTCTCTCCCTCCCTCTTTCCCTCTCTCTCTCTCTCACGCTTTCTCATATTCTCTCACTACACATAGACAGACACACAAACACTGCTCTCTCCACTCTGCTTGAGCAGTTCTGTGACAGACAGGGGTAAAGACCCTCTGCTCAGGCAGACTCTCAGTGAGCTGACAGTCAGGCAACTCAGGCCCCAATAAACATCATCACTGTGGTTGTCTTTACACTACACTCAAGTGGTTTCAAGTGGTGTTCAGGGTCTAGTTGTCATGTAGATGTTCAGTTTTATAGGATTTTGAGGGGCAAGTCTGGTTACTTTCCTTCCTCAGTGGCATGATTTAATTTATGCTCTTTCTACGAGCATGCAGGTCTTAACCAGGAAAGTCACTGTATAGATGTTTTATGGCATGTAATACATGAGACACTCTGACTTTACATAGCTAGTTACAGTTAGGAGCCGGTTCAGTGTTGCTAATAAGGAATTATTTGTGTTTCTTTAAAGAACAAACAATTTTCTTAACATCAACAAAGTTGTCTGGGTACAGGACTACTCTGATAATCTTTCTGGCACACATTTCAGTTCTTTACCAGTCTTGAAGTGTGTTGATTATTTAATTAACTTGTTTCTAGCTGTTGTTTCCTTAAAGTTCTTGTTGACTAAAACTAACTGAAGTTAAGTAGCTTAACTTAAAGAGTGTGCATGGAGGCCCAGGCTGTAAGGAGTTTTTGATTTACTCTACCAAGTGTCACATTTTGTCACTGGGCCCAAAATTCCCAGCAGCTGATGTAGCATGTGTGTGGATAATGGCAACCACACATAGTTGAAAACGTTAGTCACTGAGACATGTTTGAAAATATCTTGAATGAATCTCACCAATTGTTTTTACAGTGACTTCATAAAGATTTGAGTCAGGCTGCAGTTGCCCAAATCTGTCCCATTCATAGATTTTAACCATTGGTTTAATGTGAGTATTACACATTGTACATGGTTTTAATATCACTAGACAAGACATCCATAAAGTTGCACCTCCTCTAGATGAGTCACAGTTATTTGCTTAATTTGAATATTACATAGCATGCAAGACACAACAGTAACTCTGCTCTGTTTTGTTTCTGCTTATGCAACTTCCTTCATGGTCCTCAATCTATTGAAGTATTACCTACCTGATGCCCAATAGGGCATTTAAAGTCAATAGGACCTTACAGGGTAGATATCTGTGCTACGTTTGCATTTAGATGCCACTCCGGCTGCTTGAGCTGCCACTGGTTCATCGATATGAAATATTGCCATTACACAAACATTTTCTGTAACCCAGTCCTCACGCTACAGTACTTCTCAGATGACAGTGTCCTGAAAGGCTAACTAGTTATGAGACCTTGGCATCTCTTCACTTGTAGCATCACTGTTTCCGCATGTGGCATCAGAGATGACCAAAGCTTAATTTTAAATTTTTGCACAAATTTTGGCACTAACGCTTAGATAGTCATAGTACATTACAGTGCATAAAAAAGGCAAATTCAAGGAGTTTTACTTTGTGTATTCCCTGATGCACTGCACTAATTTGCAGATGCAATGACAGACTTGTACTTGCCATAGAGAAACATCAGTGCTGCCCCTTGTAAACTGTTCAGCCCATTCTTTCATCTGTTACTCGTTCAGGAAGTGACATGTGTGCTGTCCTCCACCTGTGGGTGCTGTCTTGTTGAAGTGGCTGCAGAAAGCCTCAGCATGTAGATGCACCGTGTCTCGATGACATCAGAGATTGAGTGTGAACACTCTGTCTGGCCGAGGCCCCCTCTTTTTCACTGTCTAAACCTCAGTCATTCCCCGCAGTGTGAACGATTGCTGCATGGTTTTTAGTGCGAATGATGAGATGTCTCTGTGTGAACCCCCCTCCCCCACTTCACCCAGCCCTCCGCCTACGCTTCACCACATGATGGCCTGGGTGGGCCTCCCCCTGTGAGTGACCCAGTTGTGAGGCACGGTGCTTGTGAGGCCTCTTAGCCCCGTGTCTGAGCCCAGATTAATGACTGCCGATGATGATCCTGTGGTCTTTCCTCCCTCCCACACTCCCTTCTTTCCTACTTTTCTTCAACACCCCTCCAACATACTCTTTATCTACTTTTAAGTACTCAAGTCATTTTTTGTTAATTGACAAATAGCTACCCTTTAAAGGACATTTCACATTTCCCCTCAATCCAACTGACAACTAACACATGAATACCTCTACGCTCGATCCTCGCCCTAAGCCCTGTGAACCTTCACCCTGTCTCACCTGCAACAGTCTGACATCATAGAGGACAACAACTACCATGCACAGTAGTTGTCCAGTAGACTAACCACAAAACCCTTGTGGTTGAATAAAGCGCTTTGAGGTTAGTTTGATGTTAATCTTCATCTACTCCCCACCCCTTACCACAGCCCACGCTTTTCTAGTGTAGAGACCTTTGCACGGTCATAACCTGAATTACATTAAACCCCTATTAGTTGAGGATTTTACCCTAGAAATCCCCTTTCTTCCTGAGAATACAATTATCCTGCAGCACCCGTCATTGTGTAGTTCTCTGTTCCCATCTAGAGCAGCAGGATTCACTCGACATTGTTCCCCGTGAAAGAACAACTCAAAGCCTATTGTTAAATGAAGCCATCTCCATCATGTTTTCCCCTGAATTAACCGTGATCATTTTAAATCCCCTGTTTCCTTCACACTCCCCTGGCCATATCAAGCTTTGTTTAAGTCATTTAGATTACCTTCTCCTGTCCCCCTTCAACACCCCTTATCTCTCTACCCATTTCATAAATCATCAGGGCCTTCATTTTTTCCCCCCCTCAATCCTCCCCCTTGCCCCTTTACCACCCCCTACCCACTGCAATCTCTCTCCCTCTCTTCCTCCCTCTCGCAATGACTGGATCCCAGCCCCCATCTCTCTCCCTCTCTTCGCTCCCTCTCCTCAGCCCAGCTGCCTGTGGAGTTGGATGTGGTCCAGGAACAGGCAGATGGCTCTGTAATTAGAAGTGCATCTCTCCATTCCCTTTCCACTTCTCCCTGTTAAATCAAATTACAGAAAAAATCCCTTCTCTGGATTAGCATTCTTTGCAGCGTAGCCTCCATTCTCTTTCTCTTTCTCCCTTCCTCTTTCTACCATGTACTACAGAGGAGAGAAGTACGGACTGAATGGTCTCTGATGGTGTCAGAAAACTGAGGGCTTCTCATGTCCATCTTGAGTCTCTGGCTTTAGACAACTGAGGATCTGCGTGTCACTTCAGCATCCATTTTTGTTAGCATTATGTAGAAAGGGAAGATGCATAATTGAACTCTTTAGGGCACTAATATAATATGTTCACTTTCATCAGAGCTGTCCATTTTAATCTTTCCTGCACTTACACACCGGAATATGATCCTCTGATGCCATACACAATGTGATATTGCTAGTTTGAGCGTATTGCCAGTGGAGTGTGCATGCGTGTGTGTGTTGGCTCAGTGAATGCATGGTATGTGTGCGAGCTGATACTGAGTGTGTTATAGGGAGGGGCTGCAGGCCAGGCAGTGCGATGTCACTGGGGTCCTGGGAGCTAGAGGAAGTGCTCACTGTGCACTGGGATTCAAGCCGTCGCTGTGCCCAGCATGCCATGGCCGCTGTGTTCTCCTCCACAGGCGAAGAGCCGGCCTGCCTCCTCTCCTGGCAGACTCCCTCTTGCCATCTTGTGGCCACTTGACGCTACTATAATTAAATGGTTTTGGGTACATCAACACCTCACTGGTGACACATTTCATATTATGATACTCAGAGTGACATACTAAGAGGACACTGCTGTTTGTAAAACCTAGAATCTTAATATATCTCAGAGATTTTATGTATGAAGACTATGTAGAAACAGTGGAACAGCTGCTTATACTTTGTGTTTTTTTTTGTAGGTGTATGCTTCCACATCTGGTGATGAGTATTCCAGGGAAAATGGCGGATATCCTGGTGCTAAGCCTGGAGCTGTCTACCCTGGCTCTTTCTACATGCAAGGTAATCTTTGCATCGTTTCCCTGCAAGTTGTGGAAATGCATTGTTTTTGTTTAGTAAATTTGCTCTCTGACAATCTGATACAGCATTCATATGTACAAATGTGTCTCTGCTTTCTTAGAAGATCCCTGGTCATCCTCTGGATACTCTGCCATGTTGGGCAACTCTCCTCACATCGGACAGCCAGGCTCCTTCTCTGCAATTAATCCACAGGACAGGATGGTAGGTAGAACTAAAAGTCTTTGTTCCATTTTAAAGTGGACCTCATGATCACCCTTTTCATGTTTCATTTTGCTTTATCATCATCATGTTACGTCAAGGAAATTATTTGATATAATTTAATCATCTTTTGCTTAACAAAACACCACATTCATCATCTGATTTTATCCATTACTGTTGCAGGCATTACATTTGTTGAATATTGTTAAAAATGATCAAAACTCAAGCTGAATGCATTTATCATGTTAATTTAAGGTGTGTGTGCCTTATGACGCTGCTTGTATTCCTTCTCCAGAAGCGTCACCCCCTGCCTCTGTCCCCACAGAACTATCCTCTGCACGGCAGCGAAGTCAATGGCTTCCACTCAGCCCCCTCCACATACAATCACACACCCGCCATTAATGGTGACGGCATCATGGGTAAGAACGTCAGACAGAACGAAGCATCTTGGCAGCTTGTGGCATAAATTCATCTCCCACAGTCATCTGATATTTTTTTGTTTATTTGTGTACAGCTAACCGCGGCACCACAGCTGGCAGTTCAGGAGATGAAATTGGGAAGGCTCTTGCCTCAGTGAGTTGTTGGATTATTTGCTGTTGTTGTTTTCCATTTATGACTGATTTGGCTGAAGATGTTTAAATTGTTGAAAAGCTGTTGTCTTTCATATTTATGCATGTATGTTTAAATGCATTATAATGGATTTATGATAAAATGTCATAACTTGTATGTCATGTGTTTGGTAAACATTATTTGACATTTTCAGCCATATTTGTGATTTAATATAGTATTTTTGAAATAAATATTAAGATGTTGTGATTAATTCTTCCAGATTTATCCATCGGACCACAACAGTAATAACTTCTCTTCAGCTCCATCGACTCCTGGGTCTCCACAGGGAATTACAGGTACTGTAGAATAACTGAACTTTTCACTGTTTATTTGAAAAAGGGAAAATTTTAATATTTTAATTTAATCATTCATTTGTGAGTCAAATATGAAAGCAGACTAATTATAAACTAATTGAATTTAACTTGTGATGTGTCACTTCAAGACAAACATAATAAGTTTAATTTTGTAAAACACATACTGAGCTCTTCAAATGACTGGATTTATCTAACTCATATTCTGCCTCATGATGAAATATTCACATCAACTTGGTCGGCAAACTGAATTTGGGTGGTTTTTAGCATCTTCTCTATTCCTGTTCTTAACTCAGTCATGTAACCATAAATTTAGATAATGTTTCATCTCAGCCACAGAATACGTACATCAGTCCAATTTATATAACGTAATCACTTTGATTGCAACCTTGTTTGGAACCTTGGCACACAAAAATGAATCATTTGAAATTGTTGGAGTCAAATGATGCATCTGCATGTTTGATGTAACTGCACAGAAATGTGACTGCAGCTCCATCTGGTGTTGGGTGAGGCATTACTACGTTTACTGTACTAATATTTCTCTCTGCAGGAGCTCAGTCTCAGTGGCAAAGACCAACCACACCCAACTATGAAGGGCAACCACATGCACTGGTATGTTCACACAGTTCACTGTTATGTCAAATCAAAGTAGGTTTGAAGCAAGAAGCTAATCTAAGATGTAATCTAATGTTTAAGTCGTTTCACTTTATTTACTGTGGTAGCTCAAGTGCACTAATGTCCTGTCTTCCTCCAAACTACATGATCTGCATGCATTATTTTTTAATAGTATTTTATCATATTGATTCAAGCTCGTGTTCCTTGTCCTTCTGTAGCAGAGTAAAATGGAAGATCGCTTGGAGGAGGCCATACACGTACTGCGCAGCCATGCTGTGGGCCAAGGCCCTGGCTTAGAAGGCACCCACTCGGACATGCACAGCCTGCTGTCCTCAGTACATAACGGGGGCCTCGGGGCCCTCTCTCCAGCCTTCCCCAATGCTAGCCTTGCCCTAAGCAACAGACATCCTGCTTTGGTGAGTCAAACCTGCTCTGCTCAAAACAAATATACATTTATGTGGTGGAGATTTTGACCAATAAAATTAAATAAATTCAACTAATGCTCATTATATACATACATTGGTCTGCAAACGTCAGTGTAAAAAAAAAAAAGTGACTGCACATTCATCTTAACTTCATATCCATATGAAGTATATTACACACTAGCATATACAATATATACATGTGAAGAATCAAGCCTAGGTTGCCTGTGTGCCTTGGACCTCTATTTACAGTGTTTTACACAACTTGCCTTTTTGGTGAAATTAGTGTTATGTTCCCACAAGCAAGGAAAAAACTGCCCTGGATACTATTATTAATTTATTTTCTCATGGTTAACATGTTATAGCACTTATGCCATCTGCTGGCTAAAAAATAAAATTGTATGTAAACCAGTATTTATAGTGCATTTACTCTCTGTATTATAAAGGTCAAGTGGCCTCTGTGTGTATGTGTCTTTGGGGACTTGCACAAAATCCAGAAAGAGCTGACTGCTGTAGTTTGGCATATATATGCATTTTTGGTCAAGGAACAGACTACTGAAAACAGCAAGTTGATAGACCAACATTTTGGGAGATGTTAGCAATTTTGGAATGCAATAGCCTTACAGTCACATTACTATACCCAGAACTCTTTGGCACTGACTGCTGGACAAATGTGATACAACATGCACAAAGACACAACAGCATTAAAACTGCCACATCTAAAAACCATGAATCCCCAGGGGTAAATGCACTAGTGTTTAATAATAGTGGTTGAGTGGCATTACGTGGCTTCCTGAACCAGGTGTGTAATTGCAAACAGGGGAGCTTTTGTAGGCAGTTTCTTAGTGTTGATAGTGTATGTCATTGTAAAACTTCACTGTTCTTAACAATCAGCAGGGAGGAAAACACGAGGAGCCGACAGGCCTTCCTCCCAGCAGCACTCTTCTGCACGGTCACCATGCATCTGGACCCACACCGTCCGCTGGCCAACCCGAAGGCTTCACCAGTAAGGCTCTGCACTTCTAGCATATATTTGGAAAACTACAGTAAAGTATGTTTTTTATCATGTAACATTGTGTCAATATCTAGCATCCAAAATTTACATTCAAAGAATTTTAGTATGGATATATAATTGTTCATTCTGAACATGGTCAGTAATGTTTTTGTTTATACACGATTATATCCCCTCCCCAAGAGCAGTGATTAAAGTTCATCACTTGCAATTGAGTGGTTTCAAAAACATGTTCTCACATCTGTTTGTCTTCAGGTCTCCCTGGTGGTATGGCCCGTTCCACACACTCCTCCAGCAGCTCAGACATCAAAAGAGAAGACAAAGAGGATGATGAAAATTCATCTGTTGCAGACAAGTCCGACGATGAAAAGAAGGACGCCAAGGCAGCACGCAACCGAACAAGGTAGAATCCTTTTACTCTGCTTTTGTGTTTTAAAATAAAGTTACTAAACCTTTCTTTAACATATTTGTACATTTCCTAAGGGGGAGGTATTTTATCCCACAAAGGTGGAGATTTTTTTTTAGGTCAGAACTGTTTTATGAGAACGTAAGGGGAACAATGAAGTGTACATTAGTTATCTCCTGTGTGTCCCAATGGTAGCCCAGACTGTGTCAGGTATTTAACTCTGTCGACATCCCCCTTCCCTCATGTCACGTTTACAGAAAGGAGGCGTTGACCCTCCAGATGCTCTCTGGCTTTTCAGACCAGAAAGATGAGTAAGTCTCTGCTAGAATGAATTTCTTGTGCTTTATGGACTGTTGCCAGACATCTCTTAAAGCACATGTTTATTGATCTGGTGTCTTTATTATCATGCCTGATTTTAGTTCAGTATTTCTGCATTTGGAGTTGTCAAATTTAAAACTGATTTAAGGAAATGGAAACATTCACGTAAAACACCTGGAATTACAAATGGAAAACCTTCATTGGGTAACGGCATGACACATTATGCTTTCAGAATGAAAATGCCCCTCACCCCCTTTTTATCCAGTGCACATAATTCTTGTCAAGTGTGTAGGTACGGCTGACACGAGGTTTAGTATACTATTAAAAGTGAACATGTCCACCTCTTGTGGGATAAACTTGCAATCCAGTGATAATCTGAAGTAGGAGATGCTGCTTCTTGGATTTTCTTTCCAGTATTCACTTTTCTATAGTATGCACTGAACTGCTCACACATCTCATTTGTAGTGTTTTCATATAATACTCATGTCTTCTGTGAAGGTATGGACCTGCAGTTAATGTACAATCCGTTAATTCCCATTTAATAACATGAAAAATTCAATGTTTGATGGTGTGTTTTGTAATCTCTCCTGCCCTCGGCCTCATTACTTCATCTCCGTTTATAACTAGTCAAGACAATGAAGATGATGAGGACGTTCCCCCTGAGGTGAAGATGGAGCGTGAAAGGGAACGGCGAGTGGCTAACAATGCCCGCGAGCGCCTCAGAGTACGGGACATCAATGAGGCATTTAAGGAGCTTGGGAGGATGTGCCAGCTGCACCTCAGCCACGACAAACCTCAGACCAAACTTCTCATACTGCACCAAGCTGTCAATGTCATCCTCAATTTAGAACAACAAGTCAGAGGTCAGTCCGAAAGTAGCATACGGAGCCAACACTACCCTCACCAGCGATTAAAAATGAAAAGCTCACTGGTTTGTTTACCTCAGTTACATTCACTTTGAAAATCTGAAAAGTTCTGTCTCTTGGCTTTTTTTTTTTTTTTCTCTCAGAGCGTAACCTTAACCCCAAGGCAGCGTGTTTAAAACGTCGTGAAGAGGAAAAGGTGTCTGGCGTGGTGGGTGAAGCACCCATGCAGCTCTCAGGAGGCCATCCTAGTATGGCAGGAGATGGCCACAACCCAGTTGGCCACATGTAACACCAGGTAGGAATAAAATAATGGTTAATATAGTCGTGAAAAAAAAAAAAATTAGACCACTTGTTCATTTTAATGCCTGGTATAACTAAAGGTACATTTGTTTGAACAAATATAACAACAAAACCGCTCAGAAGAGTTTAATTTCAGAGCTGATGTCTATCCATTTTCCATGTTTTCTTGATTAAAACCAAAATCACTTCAGGTCTTACATCAATATCTATGGCCTTGTTTTGATAAAAGCAGTGGGTTTTTTTGTTTTTTTTTACATTCCATGTTTTCATTTGTCTGTTTAGTCACATGATACACACAGGAGTTAGCTATATATATATATATATTTTTTTTTTTTTATGGTCTAATAATTTGTTCTGCGACAGTCTAATACAGGTATTTGTTGTCCATAGTTAAAGGTACAATATGTAATTGTGTGTGTGATTGTGCTGAAAGCATGTCATTTGTAGATGTTGTTTAAGTCTATTGCTAAGCATAAACATTTTTACAGAAAACAAGTCAATTCTACATATAAAACTCGGAATACATGGATGATACATGATACATCTGTTTATGTTAATTTTTTTGCTGCTGATATAGTATGAACCTAACAATACTCTACTTCTACACAGACTACATGTACTGAAAACCAAAAGCCTTTTATTGACATTGAACATTAGAACACTTCCAAAAATGACATTTTCATTTAACTTTTAGACTTTGGAAACAAAACTAACACAGGAAAAATTGACTGAACATGTTCAAAACCTATTGCATCATTATTTCTGCATCGTTTTTCCACTTCATCTCATGGTTCCTGCCACTGTTAATGAAGTCTGTTTGCATGATATTTCTGTTGGCTTCAGCTCTTACAGGTGTGACAAATTAGTTGTTCTTAGCTCAAATAGTCTGATTGGAGCCCATTGTATGATAAGTGTGATATACCCACTAGGTGACTGAGAAAGTTAGAGAAGATGGACATTTTTAAAAGTATGTGTTATAACCTGTTCATACATTGAAAATAAAATGATAATATATAGAAATGTGTTCACATGTTGCATATTGTACTGTTTTTTTTTTTTAACGTATACATAAGTGTACTTGAATGTTCGTGATATTATTCTCAGTGTTTAGTTGATGGAATACTAATAGTAAGTAATAAGTGTTTGTGTTTTTTTTTTGGGTTTTTTTTTGCAGATCTGATGGTGTTCCCTTGGCTGTCAGAGGATGTGGCCTTAACAGATTTCTTCCACCCATTATTCTCAGTGTGTGTATATGTGGACATGTCTGTGTATTGTCCGTTCAATTTTCAAGATGCACATTCACACACTCATACACACATGCATACTGCCAAAACTGACACAGCCTGTTTGTCGCACTCCCAACCATGACTACAAGCTCAAATGTGAAGAACTTTTTAAGTTTTGCTTTGTTTTATACATGTAAGGTTTTTTTTTTCTTATTGGTTTCCACAAATACGATGGAACCCCGGAGTACTTTTTGTCCTGCCACAAATTGGGACTTCACACACTGCCGAGAGGTGCTCTGGTTAAAGAAAGGAGACCTAAACACAAATTGAATCAAGGATTTGTGCCTAATTGTTACATGTTTTCTATTTGACATTTAAGCAAATTGCTTTACATGTGAGGAACATTTATTGTGAGGGATTGCTTATGTGTATGAGCAATGATTTTTAATGTATGTCATTCCCAGCGTGATGGTACAGTCTTACATATGTTATGTAACCAAACCCATAGTTGAAGTTGAATTGTCTAAATTCTGTTACTTTTCCTTGATCTTAACAGCAAAAGGTTTGAGGAGCGTTATTGAAAGGTCAGAAGGGAAAGGTCAACGTTTGGATAGTTCAAAAGCATTTCACACAAAAGACAGGAGCCTGACCAAGTGACAGTCACTGACTGAGCCCCGGTCGTATCCCACAAGGCATCTGGAGACTTGGAAAAGAAGACCCCTTTCTTGAAGGTTAAGAATTATGAGCGGTAGAATAAGTCTACTACTACAAAACCGTTCTTCCTCTTTTTTTGACCACAGATTTTAGTGTTACTCCAGTGAATCCCTTGTTCTAAGTTCAAGTTTTTGTACTGCTTTATGTCTGAAAGCATGCAAGGACACAAAACACAGAAGCACAGCTGTATAGATTTAGGATGGAAGTCTGAAGACGTATAATATTTCAGTCCTGGAAGTTTTGTATAAAAGCCATCAGAGACACTTGATAAATGATGCTTGGTGCTGTCACTGGTTTACTGAAAATACCAGCAGATGCAGCAATGTCATGATTTCCCCCTGATTGACATTCTGGTGAGAGATTCAATGAAATTCTACACAATCTGGGTTCATTTGAACAATGAATCTCTTCAGCCCACAAATGTTGAAGCGGCTAAGCCTTTGTACTTGGAGGTGAACTTTTCCAAAATGAGCATTCCCATTGAATTACAGCCCCCCACCTTCCTCCTGAGTAAGTTTGTCGTCACGTTTCTTAGTGAGAGAAGTGTGACATGTAAATTCACTTCATACATTACTCTGATATGTTTCATTTTTCAGAATTAAATATATATAAATATATATATTTTTTGTTAGTCTATACATTGTAGATTTTTTACATAAATGGCAATATTAGTTTGAAGTTTAGAGTGTATTGTAGATGAGCTGAATAAGGGGATATTTGACATTTAAATGAAATTGTTCAAATCAAATTGAACCGGGATGGCAGTGGAAAAGGGTCAACGGTCGATAAAGGAAAAAAAATGTTGAAAGCGTTTGGTGTATCCTTTTATTCCAGTTTTAGTTAAAAGGCGTTTAAATCAGCTACCCAGATGAGTTTGTTCTTTCCATTTGGGGATTTTGCGTGCACCACACTCCTGCAGAAGTGTTCTTTAGCAGCGAGGCACCAAGGCAAAACGTGGGAAGGGATTTATGTCTCGAACCGTAATTATGCAACTGGTTTTTGAATGTAGCTACCATACAAATGTGGATCGCCTTCATTTTCAGAGTTGTTTTCTGGGGGTCTTTGTCAGTACAGTATACTAGTTTTCATTTCACCTTTTTCTAAGATCTGCCCTCAGACAAGCGGCTCTCAGTGTGTAGCTCACTTTTTGAGTGTCCCGCACACTTATTTTTGAGGCAGACGCCGGTATTTGGGTGTAAGGTAACAGATAATATGGAGAACAAAAACAGTGTTATTGTGATGTTATTCCCATATTCATGTCATGTTGTGAATGATTTTTTTTTTTTTTTACCAACATGTAATCACAAATGGGAGGTAGAGCATTTTGTGTGTTTAATTTCTACAAAAAGAGATGAAGAAAAAGACCTATACAAATCAATAGTGTGGCCTTTTCATTCTCAAGACTTAAGATGTCATGATGGGAGAGTGATACCTTATCAGTGCCTGAACTTGTATTTTCATTTAAGACAGTTTTATTTTGTGAACCATATCATTTCATTTACCATGGAGATTAAAAAGGTACTTGTTCATTCCCCCACTCTACCTTCTCCTAATGCTTTTTTCAATTTTCAGGAAGAAGTTTAAATGGTATAAAGAGATTTTCTTTCAGTGTATCTAGTTAAATAAATAAATGTTACGTAGATCTTGTTAAGTTTTTATTCCTTTTTTTTCTAATTATTCAACTGGATTATATTGTCCAAACTGCTGTTTTTAGTTAAGGTAATGGGTCCAGGTCATGAGTTAATTTCTATCTGCTCTACATTGCTAAATCACTTGACATAACAGGGTTCAAGAGATGCTGCTTTTGGCTCTGATTGTCTGCTTTTGATGCACATTAATAGGCAAGTGTTTGTGTTGCTTCAGTTTCAGTGTAGGGAGTGAGTTTTTTTTTTATTTTATTTTATTTTATTTTTCCCTGTAGTAGCTGGAGCCTATTATGACTTGGAGCATTTTCTGTACATTAGAGTGCGAGCCCTCTGCTGCAGTGGTTTTCCGTATATTTAGTCTTCTGTGAGAATTTTCACCTCTGGCATTTTACTCTTCCAGCTCTTTTGGTGACGTTGACAGTGACTTTTTGTGAGAAGTTTTTAATACTTCTTTCAAAGAGTTGTATTTTAATTTTTTATTTTATTTTTTAAATATTACAATATCAATAAGTGTAATGAATATTGCCGATTTGTTACAGGGGAAAATCAATATGTGACTTGATGTCATTAGTATTCAGTGAACATTACATTAGCCTCGAGCTATAGACCCAGTTTTCCTTTTGTTTCAGAGGAACCTTGTTTTTTTTTAACTATACAGTCTCCAGAAAAGCAACCTTACCCACTGCAGGAGCGCATAACATGGACAGAAACTTACAGTTTTATGATGAAAAGTGTTCAGTTAATGGGCTTGGACTTGTTTTTGGTATAAGAAAGCAGTAATAAAAACTTGCTTTCAACAGTTTTGTCACATCTTTGATGAACTCGAAAGGGGGAGTTTGAGTGTCAAGTAAAGAGCCTGACATGGAGTGGGGCCTCAGTTGACTGCTGCAGGGTCCTCGGAGGGCCTCACTCACTCACTCTTTTTTTATATATATATAAATATATATAGTTGAGAACTGTCCTGTATATAACAGTAATGTAGCAATAAATGTGCCATTTTTAATAACAGATTATACCTTTTCCAATGTCTGGCTTTTGAATATTGTATACATAAAAAGGAAAATAAAGGAAAACATTGTAACAAAGGGTTTATTGTAGTTTGGAAAATGAATTTGTTCATGTGTTAAATGACTTAAGTCAGTCAGGGGACAACTGCATTTATGATCATGATTCCAAATCACCACGTCAAATCTAGTGTGATGCACACGAGACAAACACAGGACGCTAGTATTTATAGTTGAATAGGTGCGGTAAAGAAGCCACTGTTACACCGTGCTGTAAACAGGTTGTAAACGGACACCTTTCAAACGGTGTCCTCCAGCGACCCCGAGCCGCTGCACGCAGACCGGTGGTAATTTTCATCAGGCGTCACAACGGGCAGCTCGGGGTCCTTAAACAGCCATTAGTGTGAAAACATTGCATGGAGTGAAACCACAAGCGACAAGAGAAGGTCAGGATGATTCAGAACGTACTGAACAAAATAGTCGGTGCCAAATACATTTCTATCCTCAGGACGTGGTAAGTAAAATAAATAACGGGTAGTATTTGGTGCCTGGACTGGACAATGACGCCTTTGTCAGTTTAATGATGCCCTGTCCTTCTGTGACCTGCGTGATTTACTAGCCAACTTTAGCTTATCCTGCTTAATTAGTCCACATTGAGTTGTAGTTCGTTAGCAGAATTATTATATTAACAGCTGAGGACAGAAATGACAGTGGTTCGTGCACTGACAGTCAGACACGTCGGAGAATACCGAGCAAGTGTTAACCAATGATGTCAAAGCAGGTAATCTTAAACGTCAAAAATATCGCTTAATCTATGACAACGCTAGCATGTTGGCTAATCTCACCATTTTACTACTGAACAGTTTACCTTTGTAATGGTCCAAAAAAACCCACAAAACCTCCAAAGTATACACACAATCATAAATATATAATAAATAATAATAAAAAACAAACCTTGATTAGTCAAATAATGACGTTAACATTTTAAATATGTAATGATATTTTTCAGGTTTTAAAATCATTAATTCTGCTTTTAGTACATTTAAGTAGGTTTGTATATATTTATCTCATGTTTTCCCACAGACGGACCATGACTTGGTGTTTATTACCCAGCTGTGTGTTTTTGTACAGTGGCCTTGAAATATTCTGAGTCTATTACTGCTGAGTGTTACTGTTAATGCTTATGTTAAATCAATATTACTTATAAAATCTTACTTTGATACAGATAAAGTAGCTAAAAAAAATCGTACAATTTTTTTAGTCTGTCAGGTAATTGACTATTTGCTGAACGTAATTTTAGTTTTGTACAAACCTTGGTAAACAGCTGAATTTTTTCCAATCTGCCCCATTTTATTCAGATCTGCAAACTATCTAAAATAAATGTCACATTCACACTGGTGGTGCTCATTCATCATGAGATATGATTTAATATCAAAATGTGATATTTTTGGAGGTGCGATTTCTTAAAAAAAAAAAAAAAAGTCACATAATTATAGAATCTGTGTGAAAGATCCGTGGTTCTTCTGGCATTAATCCAGTTTCTTCCTCCTTTTAGGGTACCAAATGCAGTCGCCTGGGGCACAGTGGGCGGAGTCGCACTCGTCCACTTCACAGACTGGCGATTATTCCTAGACTATGTGCCGTACATTAAAGGAAAGTTCAAGACTGATGAGTAAAGTCTGACACAATGTTAAATTGTAAGTGAATTGTTACTGTAGCCAACGCACATACAGCACCTGAGCTTTCACGCACATGTTTTACCTGCAGGCTTCACCTGGATTGCTTATTAGCTTTAGCCCTATGTACTTTCAGACTGGTGTGGTCTTATCAGCTACCTGTACTGAACATTCAAACAAACATGGAGTCATGTGTAAATATGCCACCACATTGTTTTTACTTCTAACGGCTTGTTGCATCTCCTTGTCTAACTCCAAATAAATAGTGATAATAATAACATGTCTATAAACTCCTCAGGTCTCTGCACTGCTTACTGGCAGAAGCTTATTGAGTCTTTTAAGCTTATTAGATGACAACTGTGAAGGAATAAAGCCTTTATGCTTCTATCTAAGCTAGAACGCTGTAAAGCGTTGGGTCTAATTTTACAATATCCAACGAGTCAGTAAATTCAACACAAAATAGGCAGTATATATTTAGTAGAAAGAACTGTGTAGATCAGTGGCAAGTGTAATTTTCACAATATGAAGAATTTGCTTGGGTATGTTGGTTCCTATAATAAACGGGAAGACAATAAAAAGGACTTGGTGATAAAAAAAAGTAGAAGTAATAAAAGAAGATATCTGCAAAAATAAAGTTTGTATGATAGGATTGTTTACAATGGAGTAAATGGGAACATATTAAATATAAATGGTAGTATTTTCATACATGAATTCAGAGGGTGAATTTATAACAAACTACACTTATTTCTAGTCCCTGAATAGGCTTCATTCTTGAAACTAAGACATGTTTAGACGTAATCTTCTGAGGGAGAAACAAAAACTTGTAAAAGGGAAACCAGTAATGGGCCTCAGAGGCAGGAAGGATGTGCTTTTCACTCAGTCAAACAGATGCATTTTTTTTTTTTTCTCTCTCTGTACACTTTGCTAATGAATGGGCTGTGTGTCTGCCTATAGGACCACAACTTGGGGATGGGAACATGCCTGGGTCGCCTCCACAATGCAACATTAAGTGGGAAAGCTTTGGATCCACAATCGGTCACCGGGGTTTTGTTGGGACTTTGGACAGCAGGATGTGCACCCTTTGTTAAAATCTTGGATCCGTCAATAATATATAATGTGAATAAAAGCATATTTACCCACATTTGTCCTGTTATTCTGACAATTTCCAATAAATAAAGTATTTTTGTTTTAACCTTTTTTTGTATGTGTATCCTTTAATATGGGATGTGCTTACCGTATTCTTTTGTTACTGTACTTTTAAAAGTCTGAAGACAAAAAAAAAAAAACTCAACTGTAATGAGTAGCCTATTCTATGCATATGTAATCGACTCAATAACATTTCTCTGGAGGCATGCAGATTAATAAATTCTTGCAGAACTATTAACACACTAAAACTACGCCAGTTTCGTCCAGACATTATGCTCATTTTATCAGCCAGTCTGCGAAATTTGCGTGGATAATGCCTTTCATTTCTCCCATCGAAGGGGGAGGGGACTGAAAGAGGAGAGGGGAGAAGGGATTTAACATAGCGAGAGGGAGAAAGCGAGATAGTGTCTTCAAGATGGATAAAAACGAGTAAGTACATCTTTTACAGCCTAGTGAACCCATCAGCCACACTGGGATTAGTATTTAATGCGTTTGTTTCCCGATGTGACGTTTTCGGAGTGTATTTGGCAAGTGTGTTTATCATCGATTAGGTAAATTCACTCGGTGGTCTCGCATTTTGCAAATAGCAATACTGTGGTCTCCAGCAACCATGTCCGTCTCATAGGGATATTGCAGTATTGTGTAATTTTGTATTATTTCGCTGCCAGTCTTGCACCGAGTCTTTATATGCGTCGACTGCGTGATATTTCGACATAGATTTTTTGTTACATAGAGCCAAAAAAAAAAAAAAAAAATACTGATTTTTCCCGGATCGGACTTGCACTTACAAAGCCTCCTTAAATGCATGACATGCTGTTAAAATGGTGTCTGTGCTTGATCGCTAAGATCTATTTTGTTCATTCATAAAAGCCGGCTCCAACTCTGAATGACAACGGCAGGCATTGTCGTGGTTAGACGGCTCCGATTTCACCAAGATCACTGCAAACTTTCACATGGTCGACGACTGACTGAGCACCGCCACATGATATTTGACGACATTTTATTATTCGGGGATGTGTATTTGCATTGTCAAAACATCTTGGTGGCGACTATTGACGGTCTATAAGTAGCAGTAGTCAAATTTATGTTTCCCATAGGTTTCCATTGCTCTGGAGCTGACAATTAGCGCCAACTACAACAAGAAGAAAACCGCACTTCCGGCCGCAGATGTCAAAACAAAAGCTATTTACAGGGGCTTTTGTGGCGTTTTATTGTGATAGAGCACGTTAAAACGTAGAAAAGGAACAGTGAATTAGAAATATTATCGATTCAACGTAATATTTTCCGTACAGATTAGTTCATGGGGAGTTAATTGTTTTCTTTTTTGTGTTAATTGGACATATTTCTGTCTCAAGTTCAAGGTGAGTCTGTTAACAGGTCAAAAGTCAAAGACAATGGAGTAAATATACACATGGACCTTATTGAAAATTCACTTCAGCTCAATGATACTCATGATGAGTATTCAACACTTTACCTAAGTATTCCACTCTTGAACAAATACTAGGAAGAATGATGACCTGGACAAATGAGAACCTGCAAGTATTCCATAAATATGGATTATTTGTAGGATTAGTCTGTACTTCTGCTCCACTACACCTTACACATGAATGCTGAATGATTTATTTATTTTACATTTACACAACTTTAGGAATTCAATATATGAATCAGTATGATTCAGTATTATGAAATAAAAATTTAATTATGAGTCATTAACTATTAGATTCAGTTTCCAACAGTGGGTATATTTACCAACCTTTTAAGCGCCGAAATCACAATATTGCCACAAGAAACATAACCGAAGAGCTTTTGATATTTTAATATTATATTAAAATTCAATATTAACAAAAAAATTCAGGCACCTACAGGGTTAAAATGAGCCACATAATTGCAACCCACAATATTAAAGATCCACACATTAAAGCATTGTTAACTATAATAATAATAAAGTGTATGTCTTAGCAGTAGTCATGACAAATTAATTCTTAATTTAATCTGAATTAATTACCAAGTAAATAAATGATCATCACCAATTGTGGCCACTGGTCCTAAAGTCGTAGCCAAAGGTTTTGCTTTGATTATGATTTATGTGCATAAATGTGATTAATTTGGTAATAAAATCTCTGGAAATCATCAAATGCTTATTGCTTTTCATCATCCCTCATAAAAATATATTAAAAAAAAAAAAAAAAGTAGTAAAGCTTTGTGTCACTGCTATAACATTTAGCCATGACCATAGGCCTCTAAACTGGAAATTATCATTTTGTGAGAAAATAATTCCTCAAAAATAAATAAAAATGGTGTTTAGTGATCCAGATTTATTAACTGATTAATTTGTCAATTTCTGTATTTATTTGTAAAAATTAATTTTAGTCCAACACTTATATAGTTTGTAATGAAGTCAAATATTTAGACTTTTGTGCAGTTTTAACTTTTTCTTTTTAGGGGGCTGATTAGGATGCTTTTGGATGTTTCCTGTTATTGTTATTATATTAAGCTTCAAAAATAATCCACAATTGGACCTGCATTCACAAATGAGCTTTGTGAATTTTATTGAACTACAAGATCTCAATATCTCCTCCACCTGAATACCTCACCTAACCCTTCCCTACGGTGGCTGCGACAAGCAAGTGCCCTGTCTTTGGGGGTTTAGTTGGTTTTAATCAGTTCCTGTATTCTTATATGCTGCATGTGTAATTTCTATTTTACTACTGGCTGCAAGTATGAAAATACATTTCACTGTATATATAACTGTACACAATAATTGCGTTTGTCATTTGTTTTCCAGTTCATCTTCTTAAAAGTATGTACATTTTAGCACATTTAATCTCTGAGGCAGGTAATTTATATTTTTAAAAAATGTATACCGGTGTCATCCCATAATAGAAGACAATAAAAACTAACAGGAAAACAAACAAATAAACAAAAGTTTCTCTCAAATTATGGGAAAAAATTTGTAGCAAACTTATTTTTTGTTGCTTAATAAATGTACAGTAACAAAACTACGAACTATATATATGAAACTATAAAATCTACAGAAAATATAAAAACTAGAATTTACATCTGAGATAATAACATTATATTTAATCATTGAGGGAGATAATTTATATTTAAAAAAATGTAGAGCAGTGTCATCTTGTAATAGATGACAATGAAAAGTAACAGGAAAACGTTCAAAAATAAGCACAGTTTCTCTCAAATTATGGAAAAAAAGTTTTTGCAACCCAATTTTTTGTTGCTCAATAAATGTAGTTTCAAAAACAACTCTAAACTATACAAAAGAAACTATAAATTCTACAGAAAACGTAAAACTACAATTTACCGACTGAGATCATAACATTGACCAAGTCTCGGCAGCCATCTTTGTTTGGAACAAACGTTACACTGTAATTCTGAAACCGTAATCTCATCATTTCCGGTCGTGTCGTGGTGACGTCAGGGTAACTTGACGTCGCGGCGCTGTCCTATGTTTTCCTTGCGGATGTAGCCCTCGTGCCCCGGCGAGACAGGCAGGTAGTGATGTGGCTAAGGTCCGCGGCGGAGCGATTTGCGCGACGACAAAGAGATGAGATGTTGTTAGCAAAGTGATCCCATTACACAGGGCGCATGTGGTAATATGGTCGGAACAAAAGCGTAAGAGAAGCGGCAGGCCTAGCGTCTAAAACATCGACACGGCTTCGTAAATCTAAACCGAGATATTCGCGGTAACTTTTGGCGGATTTATAGGCTTTATTCGCGTGGGAAATGGAGAAGAAAAGGTGGGATTGCACTGCTCTCCCCAAGGGCTGGAAAATGGAAGAAGTGACCAGAAAGTCGGGTTTGTCAGCTGGAAAAAGCGATGTCTATTATTTTAGGTACTAAACGAACGAGGGCTTGCAAAACTTTAAAGGCGCACAAAACACATGTAAACGGAAGTAGAGAGACAGGAGTTGGGTATTGGGACGGTGTAAAGTTTGGGATGGGGGGTGGAGGGGGTGGGGAGGTAACGAGGCCAACCAGGCCAGCTGCTCTCACACTAGTTCAGATAAGGAAGATATGTCTGTCTGTCTGTCCATACAGGCAGGCTTACGGTTAGTAGTAACTACTCATGGCTGGAGAGGTATATGATGAATAAACACCAAACCCCAGTGTCATTACAGCTAATACTCATGTATCTGTCATTGAAGTGAATCAACAACGGCAGATTTGTCTTTATTTAGCAGAGGAGAAGAGCAAGATGAGGAACAGAGGCAAGACAGGGGGGAGGCGGGTCGGTTGTATAGTTTGTGGTAGGCTAACTGTACAATCATACTGGTGTTAACTGTGGTGTGTGATGTAAGATGCATTTGCATGTGTTACTAGCACGTATCCACCCACAGTTGTTCCTTTTGTTGGTCATTGCTCAGGCTATCGATATTGTTACTCCCATAAATGGAGTTAACATGCTTCCATTTTTAATACATCTGGCCAAATTGCAATACTGCCATCTCTACATTGTGTTTAGTGACTATTAGAGGTTAGCTTTACTGTATATTTACTGTGTATGTTGATATGTAATCCAGTCAACTCCTCATTTTACTAAAATGTGTGCAGCTGGTAACAGATTGCAGGTTTTTCAGATCTGTATTCATCACAGATTGCATCCATTTCACAGAGCTACATGATTTCCGTGTCATTGCTCGTCATGATTGTGCTCAGCTTCTGTGTGCCTATGACTTGTTGCATGTAGTTGTCTTTGTTTCTAATTATTTTCTGTCTGTGGTGTTTGTGTTTGAACTTGTAAACTGTCAAGGTTTGTTTCCCCGTTCCGTTTTGGTGTCTTTTGTTGTGTACAGACCTTTTTTTCTTTTCTTTTCGTTTTTTTTTTTTTTTTTTTGCACCAGGAAACATTTGTACAGTGTTTTTCTCATGTCTCTGCCTCCCTGCTTAGTCCATCTGGGAAGAAGTTTCGGAGCAAGCCTCAGTTGGCCCGTTACCTTGGCAACCAGATGGACCTCAGCTCCTTTGATTTCCGCACGGGGAAGATGCTGATGAGCAAGCTGAACAAGAACCGTCAAAGACTGCGATATGATAACAACAACCAGAATAAGGTGAGGTGAACAGGCTCGTATCTGTTGCTGTCTGGTAGATGCAACAGCTAAAGGTTTAAACCCCGTCATTTTTAACACAACAGAAGGATTTTTGTTTTTTTTTTTACATAATTTTGTAATATCTGGGGTGAAGCTGAAAGCGACTCCCCTTTTGCTTAATCTCTGATTGGAATCCCTCATTTTAGACTGAACAAAATGCCTCATTGTATCTTCTTCTTCACCCTCCGCTTTGTTTATCTCTTTAAGGGCAAACCTGACCTGAACACATCGCTCCCAGTCAGACAGACAGCATCCATCTTTAAGCAGCCTGTTACCAAGGTTACTAACCACCCCAACAACAAAGTGAAGACAGATCCTCAGAAAGCTGTTGACCAGCCCAGACAGGTGAGCATCCAAGATCTGAAAAGCATCGACAGTCCAGTGTTATAAGGCGACACACCCATGACATATTAAATATGTTCCGGGCTGGTTTATTCTTGACTTTACAGGAAGGGACAATATTTCTGCTCATTTAAGGGAGATTAGTTTCTTTCTAAAGCTGTAATTTAATTTTGCCTCCAGCTATTTTGGGAGAAGAAGCTCAGTGGTCTTAACGCATATGATATTGCAGAGGAGCTGGTGAAAACAATGGAACTGCCAAAAGGTCTACAAGGTAATATTAAAATAACTGTCTTCATTTTATGTTTTGATGATTTGTCATTGTTTATGTTCTTAAATGACTTTTTTTTGTTTAAATAATGACAGTACAGTTGCACATCGGTTATTGTGGTATAAATTATCCCAAGTCCTCACATGCACTTTGGTGTTTCACCAGGTGTTGGTCCAGGTTGTACAGATAAAACCCTCCTGTCTGCCATTGCAAGCGCTCTTCACACCAGTGCAGCTCCCATCACCGGACAGCTCTCTGCTGCCGTGGAGAAAAACCCTGGTGTATGGCTCAACACCACACAGCCGCTGTGCAAAGCCTTCATTGTCACAGATGAGGACATTAGGTGGGTAATCAACAAATCTGACATCTTGGATTGAAATACTAACCACAGAAAGAGGGTTTTAGATTGGAAAATATGCAATGTTTTTTGCTATCACTAACTTGGAATTCCACGCTAAACTGTTAACGTATTGATATTTAAGAGGTTGGAGTAAAAATGAGACTATTTCACTTCCTTGGTCTGTTTAAGGCTGTAAATTTAGCCTGTGACTTTACAGAAGGATATAAAACTAGGGGATTGATGGCAGTAACGACCAGTTGCTGTTGAAAATCCATCAAACTCGTCTCAGAAACAGCACGGCAGCTCCTCTAACCATAATATTTAGTCGTCATTTTATAGTCTTTGTGTGTTTAGGACAACAGGAAGAGGATGTGTATGGTCATAATCTGGTTCTTTAGATTTAAATGGTTATTAAATGGTTAACAGTTTTAGTGACGTGTACTGGAGGCTGTCTTGTGTCACCTCAGTTAGGCCAATGTGGAGTTTCTAAGTCCTACAATGATACCCTACTCTCAAAACCTGCCTGTGTGGTCTGTGCTGATCCAGTAGCTGTTGGGGGCAGCTGTAACGGCCAACTCTAACCGTTTCCTGTTGGTTTTTCTGTGCAGGAAACAGGAGGAGCTGGTGTACAGCGTGAGGAAAAGGCTGGAGGAGGCACTGATGGCTGACATGTTGGCCCATGTGGAAGAGGCTGCCAATGAAGGAGAGGCTCTGAAGGAGGAGGGCAATGGGAGCGAAGACATGGAGAGCGTATAGCACAGGTTGGTTCTGAGGAGGTTTAACACCTAGAGTTCACACTTGGTTTGGATTCTTCACACAGTAAAAAAAAACAAAAAAACAAATAAAATCCAAGCTAGCCAAAATCCAGCACTTTGTGAGAATATTAATTCTGTTTAATAAATGAATGAGAAAGAAATGAAAGTAAGCACAGGAGGAACATGTACTGTTGATGTCTGACAGAAACATTTCCCAGATATCTTCTACTAAGCAGACAGTTGGTACAGACTGTGTGCTCCACAGTGTATGAACATAGACCCTGCCACAGGAGCCATTTAACTGGAGTTCACCTGGTAGATTCACCACAAACAAACCACTCCAGGATTCACCTGGAGCGGTACGGGGTGTGCCTCTACTAAGTGGTCTTGGCAAAGAAGTCTGACCTAGTCTTACACAGTCTGCCGTTGGATAGTGTAGCACCAGGAAATGTATTTGGCAGAAATGGCAGAACGGGGTGTGTTTAAAAAAAACAACAACAAAAAAAAAACAGGGTGTGGAACATTCCAGCAGGTGTAAAAACAATGTATGTAGCATTCTGGTGCATTTTGGTGCGCTAAATGTTATATTTTTCCATAGAAAATAAATTTAGAATGTGATTCAATATATTTTTGCTAATTCATTCTATTTAATTATCCTAATTTCTTTCTTTAATTAATGAAAATAATACAATTTTGTTATAACTATTCAAAGGATCAGTAATAACAATAACAGCTTACAGTAATAACAATAACAGCTTAATATTGCAAGGCCATAGATTCTGATTTTCTATTGGATAAGTTTGAATGATCTGGACAAACACAACCACTGAACATGACTTGGCTTCATATGACTGTTGCAAAAGATAAAAATCACGCGGTATCGATTAATCAGTGGTGTCGCCTGTTAGTGGACTCATAGCCAAAATTAGGCCGTGACAATGTAAGAGAACTATATATTGATAATTGCTCTGAGCAAGCTGTACACCATTTTTGTCTGTGCTTTTCGAAAATTGATCATGCAAATCACAGGCACGTGGCTCGCTGCCTGATACACTGGTACCAGGACGGAGATGGATCTGCATCGATCTTATCATAATCAAATCAGGGATAAACAAAACAAACTTGCTGGGTTGTTTGGCTAGTTTTTAACCTTGAACCTGGGGCCAGGATGCAGAGTTAAATAGAATCAGAATTCTTTATTAGTGCCAGGGGGAAAGTATCGGGTGTTACAGTTGCTCCATTCTAGTATGATAAAAAGTAGCAGGAAACAAAAGGTAAAAACAGGCTGCATGCTGGTTGATGCATGTACATCATGGATACATAACAACAATAAATTGATGTGTGGATTAATTTCCTGAACTGACCTAAAAAGAAGTCCTAAAATGTAGAGGAAAAGCTTTAGTAACATGTTACCATATAAAGTAGACGTATCAAGATGAAAATGACGTAAAACTTGTTGTTTTGACAGTGGAAGAGAACAAAAAATGTAGACGTTACAGTAATTCATGATGTATTTTTGTAAGTTTGGGCCTGAAGGAGATTTAAAAAAAAAAAAAAGTGTACTCTTTTTGCAGATGTTTTGGAACTACCCATGCCTTAAGTGAATCCCATTGGTCTGGAGCAGCAGGATGCCATGACTGTCTTTGCACAATAGTTCAGACATTTAATTGGTTGAGCATTAACTTGTGATCTTGGATATTAAGATGTTTAAATCACTGCAAAAGAAAACACCACACAGGTTCGATCAAGTGAAAGTGAACACCAACACGAAAAAGTAAATTTGCACACATCATTTATGAAGTGGGCAATTTTTTTTAGCCAAAGATCTTTATTTTATGGAACTGTTATCCTTTTAAAACTACCACTTGTAGAAAATAGTTAGAACCAGTTTTATCGATTGTACTTTTTACACCATTGGACATAAAAACATAGCTTGAATGTGACACTAAAAAATACATCTAAAACATGTGAAAGTCTCTGCAATTTGTCACATTGAAAAAGACTATCTGAACTTTTACTGAGAAATGACTTTTTATTTGTAATTTACTTGTATCAGTATGAACTACCACATGTTGTAAATAATATTGTGTTAGTATTAAACACATTAAATAAATCATTGTGATCATATCTGACTTGTTTTAAAACATAAGTCTTCATGTTTTACAGTTGCATACGATATTAAGAGTCATCCACATATTACTATGGCAACCTGTCCACATGTTACCATATTCTCATGTCAATAAAACAGAGACTTTTCAATATTTTACCCCAAAATGTATTTTCAGCATAGTTGAACATAATATCTAAAAGGTTTTGTCAATTTCTGTCGAACTGCATGTTTTGAATGTTTGCGTAAAGCTTAAGAAATCGATTCAACTCCACGTGTTACCGAGCAGTAATTTGACATTTTTCACTTAACAATTTTATCTCACCAAATTTAGTTATACATAATGTTATAGTGCTTATAAATACCTACCCAAATATGTATAATACATGCATATTAATTACTCTGCTTGCATGACAGAGACTGTTGAACACCGAATGTGTCCCTGTGTTACCGCTTGATCGGACCCACCTGGTGTATGTCTTTGCCCTAAATATAGTTTTTCAGGTTGTTGTAGCTGCAGTAGTAGTGATGATGATGATGGTACATGACAGTGGAAGGGAGGATGAAGTAGTTGTTGAGCAGAGAACATCCTGTGAGCCAGACTATATGGGACCAGATGAACTGAATCAAGGGAAACACTAGAGTAAAGCGCATTAAAATATAATTTAGGTCTTAGGAACAAGAAGCAGCAGATGTGTTTTAGACAGATCTTTTTATTGTTATAGTTCCTGCAGCTCCGATAAAAAACTAATATCATAACGTGAAAACAGTTGGAGCGCACATCTAATCTCATTGCACATCCTTTGTTCTTGCAGGCTTTGTGAAGTCCAGAAACCACCACACACAGACCATGAACAGTAGGAGACCCACACCAGTCCAGCCCCGTCGACCTTTCCCCCTAGTGTCTGCATTCAGCTTCAACCTAAAACTGATGTACGACACACACATCTTACGAACTGTCCTCCCCTCGCTGAACCCTAAACACTCAGACGCGTCCTTTCAACCTTAACCTCACTGTGCGGGGACTCCCTGGCTCAAACACAAATGAAATGACTCAACGCGTGATCGAGTGATTTTTTTTGAGCCCAATTGATTTTGTCAATAAATTTGTAATAATTTCCTAAAAAAAACAAACAAACAAAAAAGATAATAACTTGCAAATATTAAAAATTAACTTATCTATAGTGTGTAATAATCAGTGTTCAAGGATAAGTGTATTTTCTACTAAAAGGCTTCAAATGGATTTGCATATTTTGCGACAATCATGTCAAATCCTGAAGTCTGTTATTCAGTTTGAAATGGGTACTTGGGTTTTTTTGTTTTGTTTTGTTTTTTTTTTTCCTTCTGGGCAAATTGGAAATTGAATGTTTTGTATTTTCCCTATGTCTCTATTTGTTTTTATTTTTACTATTACTGTGCACTCCATACGTAGTCCTGACACGACCTGCAGAAGCAAACTAGAAGGATTCAGCGTGTCGAGCTGCAATCTGAACGGGCCTGGACGGTTAGTGAAAGTGGCTGATGTTACAAACACAGCCCATCAGGTTGTGTATAAATCCTTTGGACTCTTCATTATTGTAATTTCAAGGAAATAGTATCTTTGTCAGCAGTGTTTTCTTGTGAGTCATGTTCAGTATTGACCAAAGAGGAGACATGTTATTCTGCCCGGGGGGGGTTCTGGCAGACTCAGAGTTTATCCCATTGGCCCCGCTGTTATATGATCACAACACGCAAACAAAGCAGAAAACCTACAAGACGGGGCTGAGCACAATGGGAAAGAAATGACCTGAAACCTCTTTCTGTCGTACAACTCCTACAGGTTCGCTCTCATTGTCATTCTAGGTGCTTACTGATGTTGGGAAACATTGCTGTTCTGTGCCAAGGCTTTGTTTCTATCACAGCTTCAGTTTATTTTTTTAACATGTCAATGTTACCACACACAGGCTGCCTCCTCGTAAAAACCCACGCACAAATTAGTGACGGAGCAAATTCCAGCTTTTATGTCTCTTCATTTAATATCTGACAAATAATTATTTTCTAATTCACCCCAATCGATGGTTAACAATGCTGAAATCATGGAATTCCCTTCTCTGTATCAGCAGGCTGATTGCTGAAATTGATTTGATTGTATTACTTAATAAAATGAGTCAGTATGTCACAAAGTCTGCTCAGAGTGTGTCTATTTATTTTTTTATAATACTATGAGAACACCATGTAGATTTTACAACTGTGAAACTTCTCCATCCAATCACCACATTAACAGGATTAACAGTTAACCTGACAGTCCTTGTGCTTTTGTGTGAGTCTGGACAAAGTACACAACACTGTCAGCTGGCTTCTCTGTAGATGTACGGAGGATAGATGGTACACCTTTAGTTCCAAGTATGCAAAGATAGAACTCATTTGTCCCGTCCTGCTTGTGCTTAAGATGACGACACTGGAATTATACAGCAAGGTAAGCCTGTTAATTGATTTAAATATATATTCTGTTGAATCAGAATGGCAGTTATTGTGTATTGAAATTAGCACCTCCTTTTTATCTATGTCCTTTAAAATAATACATGTAAATTGTCTAAATGCGTCCAAGCAAAAAATCTTTAAGACTTTTCCATTCATTCATTTGTCTGATTGTTTTTTTTTGTTTGTTTGTTTTTTGGTGTCTTGAGTCTGTAGCACACAGTTGAGCATGTATTTACCCTAAAAGCAATATTGTATCCTAATGTAACAAACATAATTAGGCTGTAATAGATTAAATTGGATTAATAACCATATGTACTCAATACCTGCAGGGCTGTGTTAGTGGGTTTATGTCGGGGGGTGGATAATGGCTAATCCATGTAGTCAATTAAAGAGTAGGATGATCAATGTTAATGTTTAACACTTTTAAAGTCTTTTATGCTGATGGGTGACAAATGTATCTTTCTGGGTGGGACGGAGATGTGTGACATGTAACTGAGCAATGTCCATGACTGAAAATCTAATATTATGTAATGAAAACCTCTCCTGTCCTGCTCCCCAAAGCAAATGTTTTCACAGTTTAGTCAGATTTTCAGACTGTTTCACACGTACCCAAAGCAGTGTGTGTTTCTTTGCTAGGGAGCAAGTGTGTGGGTTCCTGACACAGATGCAGTCTGGATTTCAGCCCAGCTCCTCCACGACTACAACCCTGGAGAAAAACATCTACTGTTACAGCTTTGTGATGGAACGGTAAGATGTGTCAGACTGATGTAAAAAAAAAAAAAAAAAAATCAAAAGTGGACAAGAAAGCACAGTGACATCCTAAACAACCACCAGATTATGTTCCCACCATGACATGACCTCCAGGTTTCACTTTGCATTCTGGTAGAAAACGGTCCAAAAACACGCCAGTTAAAATCAATTTATTTTATTTATTTATTAGGGATAGTGCACGTTAATGAACATCTACAACTACTGCAGCTCTAAATATACCAGAACCAGTGCTAATGTACATCAGTAGTCCCTGGACAATAGAGAAAAAGACAAAACAGTGCAGTGAGGATGGTTACAGGCTTGGTTTTCCTTCAATATTTAATTTATGATTTGAAGGAGGCATACGAGTGTGAGCCGCTTATATTGAGTGGATCTGAAATCTGTCAAAAAAAATGTTAGAAGTGTTAAGAACATGTGGCCCCGACTGTCAACATTTCAACATTGGACTTTTTCTGGTGTTCTCAAACATCCATCACCAACCACAACCATCTACTGATCTAAACTGTTTAATACCTGTTAATTCACTAATCCATGTAAAATAATTGGTGTTAAAAACAGCTTTTCATCTTTTTATGGTCATCAGATATGACCCATTTGGACATTCAGAGGCTCCGTAGTTACCATGGAAACGCCACCATCTTCTACAACATTGATTCACCAGTTAAACCTACAGAGTTGGATCAATGACAGTGGATGGAAATGTCTGGTTCATGTTCAGTTAATGATATATTTTACTAAAAGTCACTTTTTCTGCAGTTTTTATTTTTTATAGAATAACCGAAAATTTTCTTATGAGCTTTTATGAACATCTACATGATCAGCAAATTAAATACAAGACAATACCTGATTTATCCTGATAAAATGCAAAACACAGAAGCTAATATTATAACAAATGAACATAAGTTGTATAAGCAATTTTCATTTGGGAAATTTAATCCATAAAGACCCAGTGCTGCTTTTGTGGCTTTTCCCAAATGCATTTTTTTTTTTTTTAAATTTATCTATTTCTACCTTTCTTAACTGACATATCACTTTTTTAAATATATATTATTATCCTCTGTATTGTTTTTTTTTTCAGTGTAAATCATGTATTTTCCTATATTTAATTCACATACTGTGTAGATGTTCATGAAGCTCAGAGTAAATTCAAAGTTAATTATGTTTGAAAAAAAAGAGAAAAATGAACAATGTCTATTTTTTCAGCAAAGATATCATTACATGAACATAAGACAAGTGTTTCCATCCACGGTCATTGATCCAACTCCATGGGTTTTACTGGTAAATCAATGTTGTAGAGAATGACAGTGTTTCTATGGTAACTACGGAGCCTCTGAACATCCAAATGGGTCATATCTGATGACCATGAAAATATGACAAACTGTATTTTATACCAGTTATTTACATATATTGATAGGATAAAGGGATAAACATGTATTAAACAGTTTATATCTGTAGATGGTTTGTGTCACCGGTGGCTGTTTAGGTCTTCATGGGTTAATTTAGCAACTGACACAGAAGTTTGTTTGTTTATTTTTTGTTTCCAGCAAAAGGAAAGAACCAAAACAATTCATGAATACAAAGAGCCGATGACAAAGCAGGTACACAAAGCATTTTGCAAACTTCAGTTAAAAAAACAAACAAAAAAACCCAAATAAAGAAAAAAATAACTTGTCAAGTACATCACCAATAACAAAAACAAATTCTGTACAGCTCTAAATGGAGTGGGAAGAAGAAAACATATTAAATCCGACCCCCTCTCTCATTTATACAACGTAAGACATTAAATTAACTTCCTTAATGATAATATTACATCTATTCTGAGTCATACTAATGAAAAAACAAGAGATTAGCAAAAACTAATGTATATGGCACTTAGTAAGTATCAAAAATAATAGTCTGTATATCTCATAATACTATATATAATAATAGTCTGTATATCTCATAATACTATATATAATAATAGTCTGTATATCTTAGAATAATAGTCTGTATATCTTATAATACTATATATAATAATAGTCTGTATATCTTATAATACTATATATAATAATAGTCTGTATACCTTATAATACTATATATAATAATAGTCTGTATACCTTATAATACTATATATAATAATAGTTTGTATACCTTATAATACTATATTTAATAATAGTCTGTATATCTTATAATACTATATATAATAATAGTCTGTATACCTTATAATACTATATTTAATAATAGTCTGTATATCTTATAGTACTATATTTAATAATAGTCTGTATATCTTATAGTACTATATTTAATAATAGTCTGTATACCTTATAATACTATATATAATAACAGTCTGTATACCTTATAATACTATATATTTAACAAAAGACACATACCAACAATGCTATGGTAAAAGTGGGTTAAGCCTGTATGTGCTAAGACAGAATTAAATCATATCAGTTTTAATTTGCTTAATTTTGATAATTTTTTGGACCTTGACTCTTGATGTAGAGTAGATAAAATGTAGTTGTTGGTAGTTACTTTCATCAGTACTTATACAAAAAACATCCTGTCCAAAACTGTGGGTGATAGACTGCAGAGACTGAACACTTCAACCCCCCCATTTGCTCTTGGTTGAATGACATGGTGTCCACTGCTTGAAATCTACAGTGTGTGGTGTGTTCCTGTAAGTGTTAAACACAGAGGGTCAGAGTCAGTGTGTGTTGCATGTTTGCATGTACAATAAACAGGTAAACATGGTGTAAGTAGTGAACATATAATGGTCCTCATGACTTAAAGCAGTGGTTTTCAACTCCAGTCCTCATGACCCAGTGTCCTGCATGTTGTAGATGTTTCCCTCCTCCATTACACCTGAACCAATTAATGATCAGCTCATCACCAGTTCTGCAGAAGCCTGTAACGATGGCGTCCAGATGTGATGAAGACATCTGAAACATGCAGGACATGGGGTCACGAGGACCGGAGTTGAAAACCCCTGACTTAAAGCAGTCCAATGCAGCATCTGCTCATTTTTTCCCCCACAAAAACACAACTCTAACACCCATTTCCCATTGGTAGGAGGTTCAGTACCCCGTGGCGTCTTCCTCTGATCTCCCACCTCTGGGAAACCCTGACATCCTGGAGGGTGAGAATGACCTGACAGCGCTCAGCTTCCTCCATGAGCCTGCTGTCTTGCACAATCTCCGGATTCGATTCTTGGACTACAGCAGTATTTACACCTACTGTGGTGAGCAACACATGGGTGAAAGCAGGTGTCTAAAGGAGGATGTATAAGAAAGGTTATTACAAGAAAAGGTGTCATGTCCAACCAGAGGACAGACCCTCCTTCAGACGTGTTCCAGAAAGCACAGGGTGTGGCGAGCTTCTGTCTTTATGTTTATGGTTCGTAATTTCATCTATACAACTCTGCCATAAAAATTGAAGGGAAGCAACTTTATCACTGCCACACACTGTTAAAATGTAATTACATGGAATCTTTTTTCATTACTGTAGAATACAATACAGTAGAATACAATAGAGTACAATACAGGACAGTACAGTACAATACAGTTCAATACAATACAATACAATACAATACTGTACAGTACAATACAATACAATACTGTACAGTACAGTATGGTACAATACAGTTCAATACAATACATTACAATACAATACAGTACAATACATTACAATACAGTACAGTACAGTATTACCATACAATTAGGCCACTAGATTGACTACATTTTATAGCACAGTACAGTACAATACAGTTCAATACAATACAATACAGTACAGTATAATACAATACTGTACAGTACAATGCAGTCCAGTCCAGCACAATACAGTACAATACAATACAATACAGTGCAGTACTGTATAAATATATAAATATAATACTGTACTGTACAATACAATACAATAAGCTTTATTGTCATTACAGAATACCATTGTACAGTGAAATTTGGTTTTATGTTCTGGAAGGTCCTCAAAACAAAAACACACATCAATTATAAGACATTAAGTACTACTATACAATACTGTATAATAATGATACTGATGTTATCCAGATAGTGGACTTTCTATTTCATCCTTCTATTTTTACACATTTTTGCTACTTTTTTATTTTTTTTTTGAAAATGCTCCGTTCAGTCAGTTTGTCACTCGCATCCACTCTGTGATCCTTTGCTCACTCGTCCTCTCCCTGCAGGTATTGTGTTGGTTGCCATTAACCCTTATGACCAGCTCCCTATCTATGGAGAGGAGGTGATTGATGCTTACAGTGGTCAGGACATGGCTGACATGGAGCCTCACATCTTTTCTGTAGCCGAGGAAGCCTACCGCACTATGACCAGGTCAGAGGTCAACAGATGAAATGTAATTAGGCCACTAGATTGACTACATTTTACAGTAGCTGCCTGTATTTCTCTCCTCCTTTCCTTTATTTACAGTACCGTGCAAACGTCTTAAGCCACCTTTACCTTAGGGTTGAAATGAATATACATATTTATTTCTCATTATCTTTTCTTCAGATACATCAAGAAAATATAGGAAATACATGCACAGGCTTGAAAGAAACATAAAAAACTAGACTAAACGAGTTCTACAGGTTAAAATTAGTATTTATTGTGACCTTTGACCCCATGACAAGAAGCAGAACAAACAGTCAGAAAGATCTGGAATATGTTGAACGAAACTTGGACAAAACATAAAAAAAATAATGCAACAAATCTCACATAATAAAACATAGGCATGTTAAGTGCAAAGGGAAGTCACACTGAATACTTGAATACCAGATTGGATCTTAAAACAGAAGCTAATGTATGTGTGTGCTCATTAGAACTTATGTTGATATGTGTATATGTGTGTATTCAGACACTGAGAAATACATATACTAATGATTATATATTGTATATTTTTTATTTTCACCATTTAATTTTTTTTGTCATTATCACTCATTTAATTTTGATGCAATAACATGTGTAAATTGAATATTGATTTAGTCGTTAATAAATAGATGAGTAAGACAACAGGCCCATTTTTAAACCATGCAGGTTTTGTGTTTTTTCTATAATGTTTTAGTTATCATATTTAAGCAGTTTTTAATGTTTTGAAAAGTAACTAAATGAAAAATGCATTTTCACACATTCATTATAACATACAGTGATCCACAGTGGATCTACAAACACACAAAATGGTAGAATATTGGTACAATTACATATAATTCTCTTGAGACATTTCTGTTCAGTTTGTTCACATATTTGTTCAGTTTGTTCACATTTTTTGTGAAAGGCTAGTCTGTCTAATCTAAATCAAAGGGGGAGGGGGATGTGTTTTTCATTATTTATAGGTTATTATGATAGTGTTTTATTGGTCTGACCTAAAATTATATGAACATTTTTGATTGTTAATATCTTCAGTGTAATTTTTGCATTTCACTAATTCATCCCATAGCCCCCGGGCCGCATGTTTGACACCCCTGATTTAAGCATTTCATGTACTTTCTCAGTTCTATTGTGAATAAAATATGGGTGACTGAGATCCCAATGTGTGTGTGTTTTAGGGAGGAGAAGAACCAGTCTATCATCATCAGTGGAGAGTCCGGCTCAGGGAAAACAGTCTCAGCTAAATTCACTATGCGATACTTTGCTGTGGTCGGAGGAGCCGCGCAGCAGACCAGCGTGGAGGAGAGAGTTCTGGCATCTAACCCCATCATGGAGGTGGTGAAAGATGAAATGATCAGCAAGTTATTGATAACTAGAAAAGCGCTCAGAGAGCGCAAACCTCCGCCAAGCAGCACAGTTCCCCCACATATTGTGACTGACACCCCGCAATATTACTCCCA
>JAPSES010000258.1:21735997-21759367 GCA_029822895.1 Maxillicosta whitleyi
GTGATTTATCACCATTGATTATAATATTGTTCTCTGCATTTTCCATGAAAATCAGGTATTTTTTTAATATTTAATTCACTAATCATATAGATGTTGATAAAAGTTCAGATCAAAGTTAAGGGGATATTATATCAGAAACAGAGAAAACTGAAGAAATAGTGACTTTTTCAGTGAAGATATCAATAACAGGACTCCCACTGATCCGACTCCGACAATGTTGTAGAAGATAACAGTGTTTCCATGGAAACTATGGAGCCTCTGAACATCTAAATGGGTCATATCTGATGACCATGAAAAGATGACAAACTGTATTTTACAATAATCATTTACATGTATGCATGTATGGATATTATACATATATTATTATATTAGTGGATCAACAGTAGATTCAGTGGATTGGTCTGGTTGCCAGTGGCTGTTTGGGTCTTTATGGGTTAAAGAAAACTGTCTATAAAGTCCTGGCCTATGTGTAGGAAGTTCACATTTGGATTATAATGCATTATTGTTGGTGCATTTGAGCACTTTCAGTTTTCATTTTTGTAAAGAACATGATAACATGTATTGCTGTCACAGATTTTGAACTCAGCGTATACAATGACTATGATATTCAGGCTTTATTTATCCATTGCATCATAAAGCAAATAGCAAATAGTCTAATAGTTCTGATTTGAACAGTATTCATAAGTATTGTCAAGTCACTAGTGGCTATGTTCCTGAAATGTGATCTAGAGTCTTTAGATAACTCAAGTCTACAGCTTTGGTTAGAATGTTCTCCATAGGATTTATTTCATCAGTGTCTTCATTTCACTAATGTAATAACGCCAGTGATGAATCTGGGCAGTGGCATGAAAAGGCTGTTTCAGGATAGGACGACAGCAGACATCAATGTCAGTCATAGGAAAAACTCTGACTTTGCCAGTGGCCCCTCAGCTCTGCAGACTACTGAGTCAGGCTGAAACAACAGGGACATGCTTTTTCTTACATTATTATCCTTATAATATAGTATATCACTAAACTGTTGTCCATAAAGTTAGAATAAAATATATTTGAGCTCTTCTCATGAAATGATTGTGCCAATGTGTATTATTCTTGTGTAACAGGGACTCAGTATGTAAGTTCTGTATCTGTTAAAGGTGATTATTGATGTGTATGAATAGGAATAAAAAGAGGAATGTGTCTGACATAAGGACAATGTAGAACATACTGTATGTACCTCAGTATGAAGTGTGTATGAAAGCTGCATAAAAATGTATGGACTACATTACACCTGAAAAAGGTGATTACTGACATGTATAAATAGGAATAAATAGAGGAATGCATCTGAAAACAAAATGCTGTAAACTTTATGGGTAACAGTAGTTTATATATGAGAGGCACTACCAATAAATGCATTTGGGAGATGTGATCATTTCACAAACTTACCAGATCTCTGACAAGAGGCATTGCTTTTCTCTTCCTGAGGTCCGGCATACTGTCAATGCTATACAAAGCACCCCCCATCCTGAAGACCACACATAAACACACCAAGAATTCAGTGTTCACTTATATTTAAAGGGAACATTTATACAGAGCCAGGTCATGACAGTTCAATTAGATAATGAATTCATTTAGACATTAAGGCCATGGACCTGCCTCAGGGTGGGTGAACTATAGATTTTAGTAGCAGCACTGTCATGGTTACTTACCCTGCTGATAAAAGCAGAGAGGCAATACCAACGCTTTCTCCTCGGGCCTGGGAAGAAAGACAGAAATGAGGATGGAGAGAGAGGCCAGAAGGCTGCCATTAGAGCAGTAGCTGGAAAAATCAGAAGCAAAGCCTATTATAGGGTTGCACATAAGGCTTTGTGTTAGGCACAATAAACTGAGAGAAGTTACATGGAGTTTAATGAAGACTGGAGAGGAGAGAAGAGGAGAGGAGAGGAGAGGAGGAGGGGAGAGGAGAGGAGGAGAGGAGGAGAGGAGGGGAGAGGAGAGGAGGAGAGGAGGAACGGAGAGGAGAGGAGGAGAGGAGGAAAGGAAAGGAGAGAGGAGAGTTGTGTCTTTTTATGTGATTGTGGTGATTATCGACATCAACACTAGATTCTCTGAAAGTCGTGGTAAAAATAGATTACTGTGAGATGACTATCCATGTAATCGTTCTTGTAATTGTGCTGCTCTGTTGTTGAAAGACGTGTCCATTGTCTGCTTGTCTGTTCAAAGAACGACACACACCACTGATATGTGTATGTCACAGCGATGCACAAATACTGTTTTAATTGGTATAAAACACCAGGGTTTGAAATGAGACTAAGCAGGCTTTCAGTAACTTCCTGTGTTGCTTGGCCGTACATAGACAACTATGAGCTGAACAGGATACATATAATACAAATGAGGCTGATTAACACACTGCTGGCCACACCCACCTGAGAGTCTGCTCCAGCCACGGATAATCAGAACGGACAACATGCAAATCGCTACGAGGATGGCAAACAACTGAAAAGAAAATCATGAAATGGCAAAACAATACAAGGGGTAAACAACTATCAAATAAAAACACATATAATGCTACGTACATATAATAATTAGAACTGCAAAATGAGAGAAAAAAATATAGTCAACAAAACCTAGACAAAAAAAATTAAACGTAAGGCATGGAAGGACTGATGCAATAAGTCGGTGAGCTTAAAGTAGTTATGAATACAAGCACAGCAACAGGACAGGAAATGTATTACCTACTCTTACAGTATGAGAGCTGGGATTTCACTTGCATGATATGTAAATGTGGTTGTGTTAGCACAAAGACACACACAGACATGCTGTACCTCTTGCAGCTGTAGCCGTACTCTGCTGAAGAGTCGGAGCCAGTTGGCCTTGGCTCTGGCAGGACCAGGTTCCATCATTTCTCTTTTTGGGAAGCTGATGGAAAAGTTTAGATCAATAAATATGCACAGTAGCTATTAGCTAATATATGCTGTAAAAAGCTAACGCTAATAAAATAATATATGGTGCTCCATCTAAAAGACAATTTCTTGCTGAAACAAAGCTACATAAAAAAAATAAATATTATCTCCACCAAGGTGTTATGTGATGATTTTGATTGTGTGTCCATCAGCAGGATTATTCATCTGAACAATTTTCATGAAACTTGGTGAAGGTTGATGGTGAAATTGGTGAGTTTTGACCAGATTCATGAAATAGAACAGAAAGCTCTATGCTAATCTAATGTGCAGTTTTTGTTACCAGGTGACAGTTACACTTATCGCGCTTTTCCACTACATGGTACCGGCTCTACTCTACTCGACTCTACACGGCTCTTTCACTTTTCCATTATGAAAAAGGACCTGGAACCTGGGACCCGATACTAGTTTTTTAGTACCGCCTCAGTCGAGGTTCCAAAATCCTGGAGTGGATACCAGAATGTGATGTCACGACACGGCAGACCACTGATTGGTCAGACAGTTTTCTTTGTGACTCGCGATTTACAAAAATTAGACACGGAAGTAGACAGTGAATAGTGAAACATTAAACCACATGACGACAGAACTAAACTACACCATAGACGGTCACGTAGATTCAGTCTTTAGTGGTGGACGTAAAAATCCAGACAAGAAAATACGCAAAATGTTAGTTTTTCTTCAACTCTCTAAGCAGACGACACGGAAGTAACGCGCCATGTAGGAGTAACGAGTCGACATAACGGTCCCATGTAGTGGAAAAGCACCACAGGAATACTGAGTAGAGTAGAGCCGGTACCATGTAGTGGAAAAGCACCATTAGTGGCACCGACAGAATTAGTGATGTATTCAGTTGAATAGTATTGTAAAATGAGAACAACTACTACAATCCTTGGTGGAGATCTTTGTGTTCTGAGTTAATCTAGTTCTTGATGTTTTACGGATATAAAAACCTAAACAGTGTTCACCTTGGAGCAGGAGGCTCCTCTGGTTTGTCTTCTATACTCGGGGGAGGGGTGCTCTCTGCTGCTGGAGGTTGCTCAGAGGGTCGTGGTTCCTCCAGCGGTACCTCAGACATGGATTCGGGCTCCAGGGTTTTACTGTCTGGAGCTGGAACCTGTGGCGCTGTGGTAGGTGTGGGCGTTGCAGTGGTAGATAAATCTGGCTGTGAGGGGGGTGTAAATGGAGTCTTGGTGGGTTCTGCACTAAAAGGAGGCAACGTGTCATCCTTTGTGACTGGAGGTAGACCAGCTGCAGCACTGGGGGGCTGGAGCTGGTCTTGCGGCAGTCGCTGCTGATGCAACGATGGCTGCTTTTCCAGCGGCGGCCTGGTGGCAGATAGGCTGTCCGATGGTGGCATCAGGGTGGGGGCAGTGCTTGTGGGTGTGGGGGTGTAGGGCGGTTCCTGGTCTTCACTAAAAGTGCCATCCAGTGGGTACATATCTTCATCTTCCTCATATGGCATTTCTTCCTCGTCTTCATAGTTATAGTCTCCTTCCTCCCCGTACATGTCTCCCTCCTCTTCGTCATAGAGCGCCCCTCCTTCTCCTCCATCTTTGAGGTACCCTCCCTCATCGCTGTAGACACCTTGGGGGTCCTCCCCATCCCAGCCTGGAGAATCCTCCTTACCATAGCTGACGGAGGAGTGGCAGGAGTGATAGGAGTCGTTTTCGTCATAGAACTCCGAACCTCGTAAGCTCTCTCCATCCTCAGGAACAAACTCCTCGCTGAGCTGGGAGCTGCCTCGACTCAGCTCGCCTGATGAGGCGTAGCGGCTGTCTGTGGGACTGAAGGGAGGGGGAGATAAAAATAAAAAAAAAACACCTGTTATGTAACTGTATCATTAAAGTTTAGGGGAGTTCCCACAGCTGTACAACAACACATTTGGCTTTTTGCAGTGACACTTAAGGAACTTTGTTGGGGCCAGGAAGACTGCTAATCAAAAGGAAAACAGGAGCTGAATCAGGAAACTTAAAGCAGGGGTGCAGCTAGTGATGCATCTATGTAACTGTAAGGGAAAGTGCTGTTTTGGTAAGGGAAAGGTTACCATGGATATTAGTAACAACCACAAACTGCACAAAAACACACCATATAAAAGCACACCTTGTTGCAAATCATAGGAGCACATCTTCCACAATACTATGATCTAAATATTCAAATAAAAGCAGGTGATGTTACAAATGTTAACGATAATTTATTAGTCTGGCCTCTTTTGGAGATAAATGAATGAATGAATGAATGAATGAATGAATAATATTTCTTCAGAATGATGAATGGAGCTATTAGACACTGAGACAGACCAATGAATCAGAGACATTTGAGACATGTACAAAAACATCTTCCTCCACACCGACACACACACACACACACACACACACACGCACGCACACACACTTTATTGTTTCATTTTGGTTACAGGTATGCTGGTCCAATAAAGCATGGAGCAGAAGTGAACTGTAGAAAAGTTACAAGCTCTGTGTTACACAACTGATTGGATCACGATGCTCCTCTGTTTTGTTATTTTTTCCTAATATCTCACAATCTCTCTCTCATCCAGCACAAATGTGACAGAGAAAGTGACAAATGTTTCAAAAAATGTATGTCTGTCCTCATTCCTAGGAAAGCAACAAAAAAATGGATGGTGATGAAATTAAGTTGAAAGTGAAAATAATCTGTCTTGTGTCTTTCGAAGTTCCCCATTAGTGGGCTTGTGGGCTTTCCGCTGTCTTGTAAGTGGAAATTAAATGTACATAATTACCAAGTATAGGACAACCAGAGCAAGACAGGGCTCACATAGAGGGTGAGGCTGTAATAACTGGCTGTCACGACAACAGACGCCCTCCCAAACACACAAACAGATTCACACGGGCTTTTACATAAAGTCTGAACAACCAACAATAAATCCTTGACTGTTATGTAACACACACACACACACACACACACACACACACACACACACACACAAATGCCAGTCAATCACTCACCCACATATATAAACAAAAAACTGCACAGAGGAGTTCAACAGTGGAGTGGATGACATGAGTATAGTTGCGATACTCATTCTTTGGTATACATTTTTTCATCAGGAACAAAGTAAAGATAGATGCAGGACCAGTAGTTTTCTATATAGATATAGAATATACATATACAGAGATAGGGTATGAGCGCATGCAAGCACAGCGAGCGAGGAGGACGGGACAAGTCCATCACTGACGTCACAGCGAGACGGAGTCACAGGCCGGAGCAGGAGGAAGAAGAGGAGGAGGAGGAGGAGGAGGAGTTGGAGAGGAGGTACAGAGACCCACCTATCGGACAGTGAATGCCTACTGTCTAGAGAATACTGACGACTGGTGCGGCGGCTTGACCCTGAGCCTGAGTCGATATCGCTGCGCCCGTTGGTGGCCGAGTCTAAACTATCATAGCGTCTGGTAAGAGGAGCAGGGAAGGAGGTGGGGAGGAGGGGAGAGGTAGGAGAGGAGCATCAGTAGAGCTCAGAGCAAGGCTGTGAAAGAAAGCTCGAACCAAACCGAGCCTCTGTTGAGTTCTACCTGTTCAGGATCTGACCCAGTGGTTCCAACACTTTTTCAACTCCAAACCCAAAAGATTCTATTTTATGTCTGTGCAAGAAGCAAATATACACAAATACATCTTGAGATGCCATAATGTTGACGTTCATCCTGCGTCTTCCACTCTCAAAACAGGGTTAGAAAGTCTTTTTTACGTTCATGTTTCATCTTTGTTTTGTTTTTGTTTTTTTACATGATTTTCATTTGTGGACTCTTCAAATACCACACTGCTGCTGTGGATGTCAACTAATTTTGCTTATTTTACTTAAGTTTAACCCATAAAGACCCAAACAGCCACTGGCAAACAAAATCATTTACTAATGTCAAACATTAAATCCTTGTTAATTTATGAATCCTATTAATACATGTAAACAATTTGAGGTAAAATACAGTTTTTCATCTTTTCATGGTCATCAGATATGACCTATTTGGATGTTCAGAGGCTCCGCAGTTACCATGGAAACTAGGGATGTGTTCAAAATATCGATACAGGGATATATCGTTGTGGGCCTCTTCACAATACATGTATCGATATGGAGGCGTCAGTATTGATATTTCACATGCAACAAACAATTAGTTTATCAAGTTTCTGAAACAGCATCTGACTTTGCATGTTTTAAGTTTATTAAAACCATCTTTATTTGTGCACTACAGCCAAGTTGTTAATGCAGTGTTTTACATGAACTACAGTGGAATTGTTGCTCTACAGCAAAATTAAACCATAACACTTGGGTATACATGTGTCTGATTTCTTTAAAATGTTAAAAAGAAAAAAAAGAAAAAAGAAAAAAAAATGCCTAAAATATTGGGATGCATATCGCATTGAATACCATGAACCAGGATGCATATGTATTGTATTATGACTCCTGTATCGGGATATGTATCGTATCACGAGGTTATTGGTAATACCCACCCCTAATAATCTGCTCTGTCCAGTTTTGGTGTGAATTTCAGTTTTAGTTTGAATGAATAGACTAAGAAGAGGAAGATAGAGAGAAACAGAAGAGCTGGGAAAGTTAAGATATGAAGACATGACGGAAATACAGACTGTGTTCCTTTCACTGATCTTTTGTTCAGCTCTGCGGTGCTGAGATGTGTGCAAAAACAGCCTGATGCTGGCCTTGAGGCATAGAACCATTCTGCCAAATGTGGCTGAAGAACTGCATTGTCCATGGAAGGAAGTGTATTCCTTACAATACATAAATACTCTTTCAATGCGTTATTGCTTTTTTTTTTTTGTGTATGTGTGTGAACTGTTTTATAAAAACAATAAACCACACAAAACTACTGTGATTTTTGAACAGCCACCATTCTTTAGCTGTTCTAAAACCACAGTAGATCACAGTATTGTGGTGTTTATTGCTTTATTTTATGTGAAAATAGCATCAGATTATGAATTCACACTGAAGCTCAAAGACTGACGCTAATGTTTTTGAGTGGAAGTGGACTTTAAGCACTGACTGGAATGGACCAAATTCTGACAAGACAAGTCCATTTGTGCCAGGTAGGCGATAAACAAATGTGTTATACCTTTATGTGAAGGAAAAACAAGTCCTTGAGAGTGGAGGATATCAGAGGAGATTCATATTGGGCTTGAACCTTAGCTGTTTGTTGACACAAGAGGAGGGATTTCTGCAGCTGTCTTTGTGGATGTTTCCGTGCTGACTTGAGATTGACAACAGAGTGAATTATAGTGTTGTGCAACTGAGTTCCTCTTGTAGTTAGAGCAGATTACCTTCTACTGTGTCACCAGCAACAGAAGATGCTGTTCTCAGCAATTACACACACAAGGCTGATCACCACAATTTGTTTTTCCAACTCTCCTCTTCCTCTCCTCTTCTGCTTTATTCCTACATTTTGACAATCTGCAACAATTGCTAAGCCTGGTTCTATGTGGGTTCTCAGTCATGAAAAACATAGTGATATTGCATAATGAAGTGTGAGTCCTTGTGTGTATTTGTCATTTTGCCAGGAGGACGTGGCTGTTTTTAGCTTTGCCTACTGAACCGGGTGCTGCTACTCAACCCCTCCAGTGTCTCCACAAGCAGAAAGGACATCCTTAGGGATTAAAAGGCATACAAAGCCTTGACATATCAGTTTATTGTTGCAAATACCATTCCCACCTGCCAGCATCCAGGAGAGAAACTGTGAACATTGAAATATTAACTGGAACAACTCCTGTCTTTTGTTTGTGCTCTGTGTGCACGGTGTCAGATTCCCACAGCCACACAGGTAGATGTCTGTGTTGCTGACAGGTGTTCCTGGGTGTATGTGTGTCTTTTTCTGCAGTGTGTAAACACCAGCTACTATTACTATCATGTTGATAATGATCTTGGTGGAGTAGCTAGCGCGGCTTCCCTCCAGTAAAGACACGTCCTCCTGCAACCCCTCACTTTGAATTTCCATTTCAAAGTCCACTGATCCTCCAGGCCTCTCCTAGGAGAAATTACCCTCGTACATTCCTGTTCCTTTAGTTCATTCCACATGATGACTAGTGGATACATCCTCTCTGCCTCCGCTGAATGGCAGCTAGATTAGACTGGAGACATGGGCTGCTAGTCATTGTTGGTTCGTCTGTTAAATAAATTGATTTGCTCACTGATTTCTGGGATGTTTGGCATTGTAATAACTTTTTAACATTTTTATCAGGTAACATTTTTATCAAACTTTCATCAGTATGAGAAAAGTAAAGCTGTTTGGACTTCTTCTATATCAGTGTATCACAGTGGTGTCTGTTGAAATGTCTCTTTGTCTGTGTCCCAGACAAACGGGCAGACGGTGTCTTGGCTTCCACCTGCCCTTGCACTCGTGCCATCTTATCCTGATAATCCAGACAGTTAGTCTGGCATCCTGGAGAGAATGGGATTGGGATTAGAGGTAATAAAGTAATAGTGACCGAGACTTGGCTGGTTTTACAGCGCTACAGTCTGTGTGAAGTCCTGTCACTGCCCAACCTGCACCACAATCCTGATTTGTACTGAAATACTACTTGAGGTTATTTTTGATTTTACTTGTCATGAAATACAAGATTGGACTTATTATTATTGTAATTTTTTTAAAATAAAAAAACACATTAAAATAAAATACTGTCTATAGTGCTAATAAAATAAAATACTAGCTACATTTCTCTTCAGATCCACCTAAAACGATTTTCTCAACAAATCTGAATCTTTTTTAATAATTTGCTATTTAATTCATTAATTTTTTGTTAGTTGTTGTTACTTTACTATAAGTTAGCTAAATGTAGTTAACTATCTAATGTCAGAGGAATTGAAAATACACATTTTGCAAAAACCTTAAATTTTAGAAGTAAATGTAACTTTTTTTAAATTTACTTAAATTTACTATACATTACATGCAATATGTTACTTAACAATACTGGAGATAGCATTTAGTGTTAGTATCATGTAGAATAATGTTCCCTTTAAGTGCTATGATGACATCCTTTTTGGCCACATTGTGCTCCAGTTTACAGAACAACCCTGGAACATGAATGCAGCAGAGTATTGTTGAGCACACTGTTCCAGCATAGGACTGCACGATTTGGTGGGAAGTTCTTGCAATTCTTGGGAAACATTTTGCAATTTGAGTTGCTTGTTTTATGAAGGAAAGTGTGAAGTACAGATCATTTGTAATGTGTGTTGTTTCAACTCAAACATACAAACCTGTATGCATCATATTTTAGCCAGTACAGCTCTGTGCTCAGTGTGACTGAATCCCAAATCTCACCAAACAGTGGCCCTTTAAACTGCATTTGTGATTATGTAATTATACAAGCGGACTCGTTTCGGTCCGTTCACCCAGCTGTAGGCTGACTGATTTTACATAAGCTAGAATAATTGTGTCTTTCTGTAAGTTAAAACTCCGTCAGTTCGGGGTCAGTGCTCTTATACTCTGGACCAAGGCCGCTCTTTGGTCCACAGGACTTGCACTATTTCACATGAAGGCTCTGCTTTGCTCTAAACAAAGGCTTGTATATTTATCTGTATACAGACTCTGCTGTGTACTTCTCATCATCTAGCACCAGGCTAAATGTCTCACAGGGATGTCTTCCAGCTTAAGGCAGGAAGCTTTTTATTAAGCTCGCTGCTTTCTTTGCCTGATGCTATTGATCATAATGGATGAGTTGGCATAGTGAAAAGCCGTCCCTTCCAGCCACTGCTCCCTCCATGCATTCACTGTATTATGCAGAGCGTATAAAGTGTATGATAACACACTGACAGCAGAGGACGGAGCAGCTTTCCATCGTGTCTGTGCTTTGTTCAGTAAAGCAGAGGAATGCTGAGGGGGACATTTCAGGGGGAGGGATGTACGTACATGTGTGTCCACAGCGGCAGGTTACTACTTAAAGACGTTTTTACATGTTTAGAGCTGAGTTCAACCCCTCATTCTACTGCAGTGCGTGAGTAGTTGGCATAATAGTCTGTGTTGATTAACGCCAGCCTCTGTGTATGTGTTTAAATGCAGAAGAAGGAAGGATAAACTGTAAGGACATTATTCTGCCAGGGTCCCATAATTGCGAGCGACGCTTCAAGCCTCTTTAAAAAGCTTAGCATTAGGACGTTGATGACTCCTTAATTATAAGTGTCACCATCTAAATAACACTCGTGGGTAGGTGTGGTCAACTGAGAGGACTTGCTCAAATACTGATATGCTTCAATGACTTTAAGTGTGTTTGCACATTAGTATCAAGATTATGATTCTAGGTTTTCTGAGTATCCTGTCTGCAGGTGTGCGTAGTAACATCATGTCCTAGTTACAGAAACACAGAGGGGATTTCTTGCTGGTTTTGTGACAGGCTGGATTACACTGAAAGAACCCAGGATACTGTGACAATGTGTGTTTCTGATCACTGTCTGCTTCTGCACAGGAGATTTGATTCACTATCTAAATAGCATCTTTTATCTTTTAGTAACATAATCATTCTAAAATTTAAAATGGTTCTTAATGCATTTCTGATTATGAGATTATTATGAGAAATTACGGTTGAAAAAAAAAAAAATACAGTTTTTGTTTTTTCCTCAGAGGTCCAAGGTGGGTTCTGGATGATGGTGGTTGTTTTAAACTATTATCCTTACCATATTACATAGTCACGTGTACCTTCACATTAGCACCATAGGGTCAGTACTGGAAATGGGTCTGGGATAATCTACTGCTGTTCTGTAATAGAGGGAAAAAACGTGCAGTTTATATTTCTAAAAAAAAATGTTTTGGTGGATCATTTACACAAGAACAAGTGATGTGTGTATTTTCGTTGCTTTGAAATTTGTGCAATGATAATAAAGTTATTCATTCATTCATCAAGATGTTACATTTTACCCATGTTTTTGTTATTTCACATAACTGGGTAGATGTTGAAAATAGTAGTGAGTTTAAGACTCATGAAATAAATGAGTTTAGGGGTACTATAGCAAGAAAACTTAATTTCAAGTCAGGCTTTATCATTAGCAATATATGTAAAATATGCAAAATATGTAAAAAGTAAGAGTTGATAATAAGTGGACAACAACCACAAAGTTGTAGGACAAAACTCCACCGGGGGCCATCTACACCCATTAGACCTGGGGAAAGTGCTCTGGTTACTTTTGATGATCTCTATATTGATTTTACATTAACTTGACTTAGGTGGTGTCTGCTGTAGCCGTGGAAAATGCAGCAGTGATGTAGTGTTTAGACAGTCTCTGGAAATTGATTAGCATGTGGGAAAACATCATATCATCAGAATCAACAGGATAAGACTCATAAAAGTAGAACAGAATGAAATCTTTTTACTACCTTTACTTTTCCACTTCGAGACAATTAGGATAAGGACCACACTGACTGACTGCTGCGGTCATGGAAAATTACACAGTCTGAGGCCACTACCACTAAGTGCTCAAGGGTGAAACAGACCGATGACACTGATTTAGGATCAGTTTGCCTTTGCTTCATCTACACAGCAGCCGTCACTATTGCGTAACCGTCCTCCTGAGTGAAGTGAGCTAGTCTGTGGTTAGCTATAAATTAACATATTCTAAAAACAAATGGAGGTGCTCAAGGCGGTGCTGTCTGAACCTCCGTAACATTTGGACACGACAGAACAAATTACTCTCCTCGTAGACTCATTTCATCCTCACCACCAGAGATAATATTACAAAAACCCATAGCTTCGTTCAGTGACATAAGAACTCAGGATAGTTTAAGCATCAACAGGTCTGTGTGTGTCAAGTACTGTACCTCTTTGGTGTTTCTGCTCTTTTAAACTTGACAGAAATATAGATTTCTGTTTCTCGTATAGGTCAAGTCAGATGCTCTTTGACACAATAAGCAAATGGTGCTCTATCGTGGCATGAAAAATTAACACTTAATCAATATCTGGAAAGCCTTTGCATAGCCTCTGCCAAGATAACAGTCATCTCAGAGACTGCCTCTTACTTAGCTCATCCTCGGGGAATCCTAGTATTGATTCTATCTGGGTCAGACATCTCTGTCAGTAATGAACGAACATTAATGCTTTCCTAGGATCACAATGTGATGTTAACAATTAGGTGACTCGCCCAAATCAATATGTGCTTTAGATTTATTATAATCTCTGAATCATTTGTGCAGTACATTTTATAGACCTGTTTTTGTATACTGTGCTGTAAAATCTCATATAAATGAAAAAAATTCCAAAGCAAGGTAATATTACCTCCAGAATTGCAGCAGAGTACGTGTGCATATATGAATTGAATCTCATTTTGGAAAAATAAATCATTAGAGACCTATAAAACGTTATATTTTAAAGCATTTTCAAGCTAGCTAGCTAGTTAGCTAGCTAGCTAATGTTAGCTTCTGTTTGAGTAAATCAGCTACAGCTAACTCAGTTTTCATTCCTACAAAAAATGCATAAAAATTAGAGAACAGACATACCTGCATTTGTGAACCTTCCCTTAAAACAAGCAATTGCTTCAAAAATATCATTAAAATATGAGTACATATTTCATTATTGTCATTGTAAATTTACATGCTAAGCTACAACAAAAAGTCAGGAAACATCACATATGAGGATTTAGTTGAATGCACGTCATGCAGACATGCCTCAAGTGAAATTCTGGCAAAAAACAAAGATTTTAATAATTGGTTTATGTTGTTTATTTTTCTTCTTGTGTTGAAACTATTTTAGTTTTGCCTGTTCCTTCTCTTATGTCGCATCACATCACATTAGCCCGCTGTCAGTTTGACTGTTCTACCCTTTGGTGATGTGATGAAATAGTACATGAATTTGTTTTGTGTGCATATGTAACTGATTTTTATTTATTTATTCATTTATTGTACATTGCTGTATGGCTGTGCTAATGCCCTATTTAACAGCAGTCTAAGAGGGCACGTGGAAGGCAGCATCTGTCAGCTGATTCAAGGCACACACACGTGCATCAGTTATAAAAAATGTTGGTCGACCTCAATCGAGGCACCATGGAAACAACAGGGAGGAAAAATGTGTGTGATGATAGAGGCCATTTTTAGCAAGCCCAGAATAAAACCAACAAAACAAAGGTGAGAGGGTTTATGAAAGTGTGTCACATAATGTCCAAAGTCAACTTTCCCATCCTCAGTTGGTTCTCATAGGTTTTTTTTTATTTTTATTTTTTTTACATAAAGCAAGTAAATACCAGTATACTCCAAAAGAACAGACATTTGTGCTAATGCTAATGCTAATGTTAGATACTGCATGTGTGAATTTTACTACAGGATTAATAAAGCAGTTTAACTTTTGATCTTTTTAAACCAAATTAAATTTCTGACCAATCACAATAGTTGTCGGACACCACAGGAGATATATATAAAAAAAAAAAAAAAGGTGTGCCAGGATAATATAGCTGCATGTTATTGCAGAGTATGTAATAATCTAAACCGCACAGATTTTAATGAATAAACATGTGAGGCATCAGCATAATCTATTTTTTTTCTGTTTTGATCATTTGTGTTCTCATTAGGCTGGTATTGTTTTGAAACTGTCCTCTGTGGTTTTGTGTGTATTCTATAATGGAACCAAAAATTGTTTCTCACTTCTATGTATATGTGAAATGACCTGCCACATATTAACAATAAGATCATTTGAGTACACTGATGAAGTGGACAGATTTGTGTAGCCAATATGCAGGGTGGTCCTAACATTAGACTTTGTTTTTTCCAATCCCACCTGTGTTGGAAAGATAAATCAGCCTCATGATCTAGCCTCACCTCCCCTGGCTATCGTAGACTGATAATGGACCGGCTCTCTTTAGGTTTGTAAGTGCAGGCCATTAAACCAACACATAGCAGTCTGGCCAAGCAACAGTCTCCGTTAGAAGCTATTTATTTGGACGGGTCTATTTGCTGTTCCAGTCCCTGAGCAACTGTAAAGGCTGCAGTATGGTGGTGTGTAGTGGGACCTATTTTCCTCATGCCCTCATTCTGCAGCCTCTTTACATTACCAGGGAGGATATCACTGGATACATTTTGAGGTAAATAGAGAAGCGTTAACCCTGATAGCATGCTATTATATTAGATGGTACTGGAGAGGGCAGACAGGTGACAATTTACAAGAAAAACCTGATGTGAACCTGATCTCTTCCACAACAACAATCCACTGAACATAAAGGCTCACTGTGAATGGTTTGATGAGCATGAGATGTAGGAATATTTTTGGTCTGGGAAAGAAACAAACAAAAAAAAACCAAAAAAGTGGTCCTGTGTTACATCGTGAGAGACATTCACAGGCAGCAACCAAAGATGACCTTGGGCAGAATTCTGACACTGTCAAAAATTTAGGGTGAATCAGTGTCTACTTAACAAGCAGTAGGAGTTCAGCAGGAAATAGTTTAAGCAATAACTAAGTTTATATAGATAAAGATACTAACTTTCAGTCCGCCAATCAGATGCGTTCACACTCTTGGATGCCAAGGGCCAATAAAATCCCATACTTCGATATTTGTAGGAACTCCTTTAACAATTTTTAGGTCACACATTTTCTATGACTTCACTTTGTTGAACTCATGCAATGTCACAATATTTTTATTTTTCGATTCACAATGACAAGAATCAGCAGCACAGGTAGATGCCATACACTGATGATGTTTTGCTCTTGCACATTTACCTGCATCTATATCATACACAAGTTTATTATGTCCATGTTGCGCAGGAGCCTTTATATTAAGGGCCGGATCTACTAAAGGTTTGTGTGCAAATGTGTGCAAACTCATTGCACACACACAAAAAAAAAAATTGATTTACTAATGGTGCACATTAGAGTTGCATCTTTCAAAGCAGCAAAACAGTTCATCTGCACCCAATTAGTACATTTGCCCCAATGAATATGCAATATGGGGCAGTTGTATGTGTGCTGAGAAGCGAAAATGTAAATACGGTGTTTAACAAATGTATTAGACCACCTGTCATGAAAACAAGAAAACATAAATAACTTCATAGTTTATCAAAAACTTGTTTCAAATTAATAATTTTATTGTCATTCATTAATAAAATGACCATTTGGAATAACAAAATAGTCATTGTTGACAAATAATAACCCAAAATGTCCATATTTAGTGTGTCCATCTTTGGTGCAGATAACAGTTTATATTCTTGCTGCCACTGTTTTTATGTAGTTTTATACATAAATTACAGATAATAACTGGAATTGTGCAATTTTAGATATGTGGATTTGTTCATTTCATTGTTAGCAGCATGTAATTCACATTTCTTTGGGTATGTTTCCAGTGTCAAGAACCTAATAAATTAGATCAAAAACAAATGTGGGAGTAATATTAAGGGGTGTCGGTCACAATATGTGGGGGAACTGTGCTGCTTGGCGGAGGTTTGCGTTCTCTGAATGCTTTGCTAGTTTAGACATAAAATCCTCATTTATAGGGTGATCTCCAAGACTTTGTACCTGTTGCCATTTGCATAAACGATCTTATTAAAACATCCCCAAACCGTGGTTCAACTCCACATGCAACATTCTAGATTGTACACACAAATTAGTACATGCAAATTAGGATCTTAGTAAATCTGACTGTAATTGTATACTCTGCTATACTGTGAATTAATTACAGTCAATTTATGCTTTTTAATGTTGTTATCTAATTATAGATGATTAGTTATTTGGGACAGTTCTAGCTGTAGTATGTGATTAGTGAAAGCAGACTGTTGATATTAGACTTCATGTCATATAAACACACTCATCCTTTTGGTCAGTTCAGGAAGGGTAGTTTATTTCAGAGGGGGTTGAAATGTAATGACGGACTACATAACGAGCTAACTTAAGCAAACAGACAGAGGTGATAATGATTGTGTACAATATGCAGAAGTCAGGGTTGATTAGAGGTAGTTCGTCAGTGAATAGGAGTGAACAGTGAAACTGTAGTGTGCAGATCCACATAGGTTCTTCTTGTGGTTCTCTGGTTTAAAAATCTGGTTTAAAGTTGTGGTCCTGAGCTAGTTTACTAAGTAAGTAAATAAAGTTTATTTAGTTTTAGTTTTGTTACATAAGAACCGATTTGGCTACGCTACTGCTTGGCTAAAGAGCTACTAAAAATCACTGCAGTTAACATTTTACTAATGTTTAAGTTCATTTATTTTAAGTATAAGATAATAAAAAAACAAAAACACAGAGAAAACTTCCATGTAATTATGTTGAAAGTCAAATTTTACTAATAGTTACACTATCCAATATGTCCGCCACCCTGTGATGTCACTTTATGCAAATTTGATTATTTGTTTATTTTCATTTATAATATACCTTTATCTCGAACCACTTCCACGCTTTTTTGAAATCTCGGTATGAAAATTGAATATTAAAATAAAAAAAAAACTCCAGCGCTTAAAGAGTTCTTATATTTTCGTCAGTTCATATTCATCATTGAACGTGTGATTCCTGTAAAGTGAGTAAAGATGACACCGTCTGCGTGTGAAAGTGTAGTTGGACTTGGTTTTTACACATCAGTTTCGCTTCTTCTTGTGGTTCTCATGGTGGCGGCTGTTAGATGAGCAGAGCAGGATGAAGCACATGCCTGAGTACACACACCCAGACTCATATGTGCTTATTAACTGCAGTGTGAAGTGTGCTGTCTCTGCTGTTCTACACACAGTCACACCAGGATGCACATACCTACACACATGTCCACAGTCATAACAGGTGCAGACTCGCAGACGTGATGTGATTCCACAGGAGTAAGACACACAGCATACACTAAAAAAAAAACAAAAAAGAAAAAAGAAACAAGCATGGTGACAGAAGAGATGTGAAGAAACACTGAACCAGCCAATCACACGCTTCCACACAGAAGTAAATAGTAAAAAGCCGTGGTGCTCCCTCTTTAATCATCTGCATTCCTTCACACATTTTGCTCCCTTGTTGTTGCAGCTTGCACAGAGCATTGCTGGGATTGGATTGGCACGCTTTGGCTTGCTCATCCCAGTGCAAATCTGCGCAACAGAGGGAGAGAAACTGAGAGCTGGAGCAGGAGGAGGGGTGGCAAACAGGCTATTCTGTGGTTCAGTCACATGGGCGTCCACGAGAGGCAGGCAGACGGAGAGCGGAGAGCCTGAATATGGGTTCAGCCGCACACACACACACACACACACACACACACACACACACACACACACACACACACACACTCTCTCAACCTGTGAATATGCTGGATGTTTGAGTTAGTTGTAACAGTCGCAGCTTGATCGTCAGCCTCAGTGTTGCATTTTTTCCTTTAGATTTTAACAAAAAAGAGAAAATATCCACTACAGAATATCAAAAATTCTGTCAGCCTTCACGTTAAACCAAATAGGCAGTGCATCTCTTTGGGAATTTGATTTACATATTGATATTTAAATGTAAAATACCATAGAGAATATTTCCTCATTTTTCTGTCATTATTTGTCTGGAAAAAACCCCCAAAGCTATTCTCGAGTTTTTAACATCTTCACTTTTGCTCGATAAGATTATGTCCTTATAAATCTGCACAGAGGAAATTCAGAGATTAAATTCTAAACCAGGGGTGTCAAACTCGTTTTAGTTCAGGGGCCGTGTTCCCCCTAACATGTCCCCCTACACCAGTAATATGATAAGTGAAAAAAGTAAAATTATATTATGATAATGTATATATCTATAAAGTTTCCTTAAAAATCTGAATAATATAAACTTGAAACATTTAAGAATAACAAGTGCAATTTTAACAATATTCTGCCTCATTTTATCAGTTCATCATTTACACTCAAACATCGTAACAATTATAAAAAATACACAAAACATTTAATAACAGGCAGAATATTGGTAAAGTTGCGTATATTCCTATTCAGACATTTCAGGTTATTTGCATTTTTTTGTAAAAGGATTATTACAGAGAAAAGAGAAAATTTGAATTTGTCAATATTTATAGGTTATTATAACAGTATTCTATTGGTTCTGACCCACTCTAGATCATAGTGGTCTGTATGTGGAACCTGAATGGAAATGATTTTAACACCAGTGATTATTCATATCTACAGTGTAATTTTTACATTTCACAAATTCTTCCCACGGGCTGAATTGGACCCTTTGGCGGGCCTGATTTGGCCCCCGGGCCACATGTTTGACACCTGTGTTCTAAACTCATTGCACATGTTACAAAATAATGCAAATGTTTAGTGATAACACAACATAATATAACATACATAGCATGTATTAGCATCAATCCTGGCCTGCACAATGCAAGATAAATCTAATATGCAGTGCTGTGTCACAGTATTGCAATCACAATACTGTACAATGAATGAAATAACAACAGTCACTACTAAACTGACACCTCTGGAATTATGGGTAGATGGTATTTTATGTGGGCCATTGTCGGATCATTTTTCCCATTCTTTTAAAAATAAATCACCGCTCTGTTACCGATTGAAAAGAGTGATGATGGTGCTCAAATAGGTCTGCGTTGTGTGCTTCTGAATTACATGATGGTTCTGGTGCCTCAAACGTTATATATATTTACAACTCTAATAACGCTACTAGATGGAGCATCCATTTTTATTTACTTTAAAGGTGTCACGGATGAAGATTCTACTTGAATACCATTATACAAGAAAATACACACATTAAATATGATATAATTATTATTTCAAGGTTTACTTTAGTATAGATAATTAGATCTCAGGAGTATTGTTTTTCTTTTAGTATTCAGATTATTATGGCTATAAATCCAAACAATTGAACTCATACATGAAGAAAAACTGCCTCATAAATATATTCCAGCATAAAAAGAAAATACTGTAAACACTGAGTCATAGTTAAGTTCATACTGTCATAGAAATGGTTTAATGTTAGTGCTTTTGTTTTAGTTCTTGGTGCTTTAAATATCCAACAACAGTATTCCTGGGTTATTATATGAGGACTTTTTTTTTTTTTTTTTCTGTGTTGCGATAAACTCAGAGCACATATTTGTTACAGATTTACGCAGACTTAAACCTAATAGATGTGCAGCAACAAAAGTAAGCGAGTAAAAACCAAACGGTTGCCTTGTAATAATATATTATGCACTTGCTAAATCAGTAGGCGAGCTGTCGACTTTGCAAAGTACCCATAAATGAACAAGGGAAACAGTAAGTGATCATATAAATAAATCATGTTTCCTATCTATAGTGTGTAAAAGTATAAATATATCATCGCCTGCCACTGATGTTCCTATCCTTTTGTATTTATTCACAACAGCCAGGCTGTTTTGTTGCTGTTGTAAACACATCTGCATAAATTCCACCATCTGGGTGGCCGACTTGGATCTTACTTATGATTATAACAGAGAGGGAACTAATCAGCCTGAGTCTTGTGCTGTCTGAAGCCCTCTCTCATCCCCTCAATTGGTTGCTTTCCACTCTTTCATCCAGTCATTTTGCATTCCCTCTTTCCTGCCCTCCTTATCCCTCCATCCCTTATTATGCCGAGTGTTATACATCTATAATTATGCATCTATTTCAGGCCTTCCTGGTGAAAACAGTCCTCTGATTTCCTTTCTCCGCAGCCTACATCCTGTTATTAGACTAAAAATCATCACAACATAGCAGATGTACCACTGCTGTGTGTGTGAGTTTTGTTTCCATATGCAGCCTGTTGACATTTCACTCTTTTTCTGTACAACATTTCAGTTACGATAATACTCCCATTGTAGAGTTTAAAGTACTACAGTGTACCATCTCCAGCGGATACTTTACAAAGCTGATTTTTCCATCGTAGTTGAACCCTTTAACCCCTGAGACATTATTCCAGGTAAATGTGCTGCTGTGAATGTGCATCTGTAGAAGTGTTGTATGTGCTTTACTGTGTGTTTTAGGGTCCAAACAGGGTGGAATAACAGAAAAAGACAAAGAGGAGTTGAAGTTTTTCAGGTTTTTACTAAATAAACCACTCAGAAGAGATCTATGATGTTGACCATGAACTGGAACTCAACAAGTATTTGAATTTTGGCTCATTAGTTTTTGTTTTTGGGTTTTCTTTTTTTTCTAAATCAGTTCAGCTGCTTGAATTCCAATAAACATGTACACGGTCAAAACATAAAAAATAAAACTTAGTAAAAAAGACAAATCACAACAAGACTGCAAACATAAAAAAAAAAAAAAAAAAAACCGAGGAAAACGATGTTGAAAAAAGCCCAAATCGTTTATTTTTATAGCGAGACAGTCGCACTCACTGTTTTGTGTGTTTTGCACCCCATTACACAGGCTGCGGGGAGTGCACTGAGCATGCTCAGATGTCTGGGGATAAAACAAGTCTATTGTCTCAGCATGTTTTGAAAATGTTCCTATTGATCAAACGGTTGAATTTTTAGAAATATTTAAAACAAATGATGCATTCAGAACGAGCGCCACAGATACGTCAGGGGTTAAAGGGATAAACACTCAGTATATGTCTTTATCTCTGTACCCTGGTGTTCTGCTATTAAATTGCCCAGAATGAAATATATGCCTGTTTCAATTCCGCAAAGTGAAACTAAACATGCACCCGGTACACAGGGGTCCGTGCCCTCGGAGCTCGTCTGCAGATCCTCCAGCTGACAGCCCCGTACTTGTGTTTGACACTGTTATTACATAATGTTGGACCGCTGCGTCCATCCTTTGGGGTTCATCTTTGTCACTGCCAGCGCTAATGATGCTGAGTAATGGAAGCTCTCCGACTCACACAGAGACTAACGCCGCTATCTCTGTCTCTTTTCTCTTTTTTTTGTCACAGACGCCGCTGCTAAGAAAGCCTTCATCACAGAGGTGAGCCGCCATCCGCCCCGTTACGATCTACTGTGTTATGATGCTCAATTTAATTTATTTTTGCCTCGTCCTCCACGTAAATATCTCCCACTCCTTTGATGATGCCAATTTGTAAGGAAGGCTAATTACTTTAATACTCCTTCAATATTCACTGTTAACCTTTTAAGCACCAAAGTCACAATATTCTGACGGGTAATAGAACGTAAACAAATCAAAATTCCAGATAGAGTTCTAAGTCTTGTCACCATCTCCCACCAATAAATATGTCCCTTCAACCCAAACATCATTTCATGGTATGTTTCTGTTCAAAGTGAAGAAGAAAATGTGGTTTAAAGTTGTGGTCCTGAGCTAGTTTTGTAAGTAAGTAAATAAAGTTTATTTAGTTTTGTTACATAAGGACAGATTTGGCTACGCTACTGCTTGGCTAAAGAGCTACTAAAACTCACTGCAGTTAACGTTCTACTAATGTTTAAGTTCATTTATTTTAAGTATAAGATAATAAAAAACAAAAACACAGAGAAAACTTCCATAATTATGTTGAAAGTCAAATTTTACTAATCTAATATGTCCGCCGCCTCGTGATGTCACATTATGCAAATTTGATTATATGTTTATTTTCATTTATAATATACCTTTATCTCTAACCACGCTTTTTGGAAATCTTGGTATGAAAATTGAATATTAAAAAAACAAAAAAAACTCCAGCGCTTAAAGAGTTAATATATTTTCGTCAGTTCATATTCATCATTGAACGTGTGATTCCTGTAAAGTGAGTAAAGATGACAACGTCTGCGTCTGAAAGTGTAGTTGGACTTGGTTTTTACACATCAGTTTCACTCAGGCAGATTGACTCACACCATTTTAAAACCTTCTAATTTATTAAATCCCTCAGAATCCATCTGCCACTTTAGCTGCTAGACAAAACAGTATTTGGCATAAGGACATTTTCAGACTTTTTCCAATGGAGAAGGTGATTGGAGAACAGTTGTATGGATGTAGATGATGGTGACACCATCCAAAGAGAGGCAAAGGAAGAGGAAGTTAATATATAAAAGTGTATATATTCATTTGTTTGTATTAGTTGGAGTTATAGTCCAAACCTGTGATTTATCTTTTAATACTAATGTCACATGTATATAACCCTACTGTAAAATTTTAATGGAAATAATAATTGTCTATAATATTAAAATTAGTTTTGAGGGGATTTGAATAAAAAACTCAGCAAAAAGCATTGAAGTTCCCACATTTTCTATTTCATAGAATTTACACTAGGGCTGCACAATATATCGCAAACATATTATTGCGATAACAAAGTGTGCGATATTCATATCGCAAAGACGTGCAATAATTCATGTTATTTTATTTTTATTAACTTCCTGTTTTCCACACCATGGGGTACCACAGTGGTTTTCTCATCACTATAATACACAAGTGTCAAACATGCGGCCCGGGGGCCAAATCCAGCCCGTCAAAGGGTCCCTTGGGATGAATGTGTGAAATGTAAAAATAGATATTAAGATATAAATCATTTAAGTTCTGGTTCCACATTCAGACCAATTCAATCTCAAGTGGGTCAGATCAGTAAAATACTATCATAATAACCTATAAATACTAACAACTCCAATTTTTTCTCTTTGTAAATGTAA
>JAPSES010000258.1:21791072-21803330 GCA_029822895.1 Maxillicosta whitleyi
TTTTTATGTGCATCATCAGTAATCACCTTTAACCAGATGAAATGGTTACATACTTACTCCCACTTACACTTTATCTGTCAACAATAAATTTCATTATCAGTAATTTCATAAGGAGGAAAAATACTTTATTCCAACTCTATGGGCAACAGTTATCTTGTGCAGACTTGTTCTTTCCTGTGATATCATTGTTGTTTTTATAGTAGACATTTCCACACATTAACTTAATGCATTTGAAATTTTGGTGTGGAAATATTTCTATATTTCTACCGTCTCATAAATGACAACATTAACATTTGTTTTATTTTGGAAAGTCAATACAATAGCACTGCAACACGAGAAATAAACACCTACCATTTAAAGATCTGATGTTTCTTTGTGGAAATACACTACCTCTGAAGCACAAAGAATTATTTTTCAGCAAATACACATCAATGGATCTTCTACAGAAGTTAAAAAACATGTTATATCTTAGAACAGCTCCTGAAAACACCATGCATCTAACAAACACAGTTCAAAACCATATCTTGAACTTTGCCTTATTTTCTAGATGACTTGTCACAGTAAAGTCAGTGTGACGCTGCATTTTTAAAGCCCCAGTACATCTATACATATATTTTTATGTTGTGTAGGATTAAGAACATTATTCCGAGGATGTGAGATGGTTGGGAGGCTGCTGTTGAGTTCCAGTGGACTGACCCTGTTATGTGATGGGGCTGGTGGTTAGGTAGATCACAGGTGTCAAACATGAGGCACAGGGGTCAAACCACGGCCTGCCAAAGGGTCCACTCCGGCCCATAGGATGAATTTGTGAAATGCAAAAATGACACTGAAGATATAAACAATCAATGGTGTAAAAACCACTTCAATTCAGGTATGACGCACAGACCAGTTAAATATGAAGTGGATCAGTACCATTAAAATACCATTGGAATAACCTATAAATAATGAAAAATGCTAATTTTCTCTTTGTTTTAGTGTAAAAAAAAAAAAAAAAAAAGTTAAATTACATGAAAATATTTACATTTACAAACTATGCTTTTACAAAAAATGTGGAGAACCTGAACAAATTTAAACATTAAAATTCTGAAGAGTCAGTACATTTTTACCAATCTTCTGCCTGTTACTATATGTTTTGTGTAATTGTAATATAAGTTCTAAAGCACATGTGTAAATGATACACTGACAGTCTGAGGCAGAATATTAGTAAAATTGCACTTGTTTTTCTTAAGATATTTCAAGTTGTTCATGTTATTCAGATTTTTAAGGGAATGTTTTAAATGTATAATATTTTTTTTTTACTTTTTTCACTGTAATTATTTCTCTGGTCCGGCCCACTGGAGATCACATTGGGGTGAATACGGTCCCTGAACTAAAATAAGTTTGACACCCCTGAGCTAGATGATAGGTGCAATGATTTCAGAAGCAGCCTCTGCCAGACAGCACAATCATGTATTTGTCATAATGCGAAAGAGTTTTTTTCTTTTCTTTTTTTAATCTTTGAATATTTTAGTCCCTTAGAAAGTCCCACTGTCACTGGCATCTCCATGAACTGTTACTGCAGTACAATTATAGTGTCAAATAATGCAGCACAGTGTGGCCTTCATTTGGTCCTTATTTCTTTTAACATGGATAATTCTCATTGTGGTGCCACACATCTTGTATTATGTGACTTTACTGCACTTTAAATTTGTACCACAACACACTAAAATGATGTCTTGAATAATATATTCTGTTAATTTTTATTTTTTCGCATGTTATTGTTGCAAAATCAAAAGCAAAACTTAACTCACAATTTTAGTCTTCTCCACATATATCTGTCCAAAGAGCAACACATAAAAAAATAACCTTTTAACAAACTTACTGCGTTTTTAACTCTGTTTATTATTAACATGCACTGTCCCTTTCACATAAATGAATAAAAAGAAGTATTTCACCGCATTTAAGGGAAAGAGAAAGGCAGGGAAAACTGCCTCTGTCTTTTGTATGACTCATAAACACTGAAGACACATGTTTGTGTTACTGAATTCATAACACAGTCAAAATACAAGGACAGTGTTATTATAAAGCCAGTCCTCATGCTTTCTACTGTTTATATGGTTTATTATGAGTCAGATACTTCTCTGTGTTCTTTACAATTCAAAAGAGTGTAATTTGTTTCCTTTTAGAGCTCATTGGAGTGTGCCTTCATTGATATTATTTACCACTGATCTATGGTTCCTGTAATATTCACATGATTTTCTTCTTTTCCTCTTCTCTGTCCCTTCGAGGGGAAGTTTTCACAAGATGAGGTCAAACTGAACTGTTGAGGGCAGAGAGACAGAAGTCAGTGAAAATTATTTTTTGTGCATGACTACCCACACTAAATCAAAAATAATGAGGCCTGCCAAAATATGGGCCAGTAATGAAAAAGTAAATGTATTCCCCTCTCTGTCTTGTTCTACAGTCTGTGCATCGTAGGAGTAATATAGTAAGGATAGGACATAAATGCTTAACAGTCTCCCTCACTTGTTCATTATCGTTTCATGAGATTGCAGGCTGAGTTTCCACTGCTCAGATTGGCTGCTGTCAGTGTTATTGGTTGCGCTGAGGCTGACCATAAACCACTTAAGCGGATAACCCAACGGCAGAATTCACCGACTGAATTGTCTAATCTTATTCATACAGGTATGAGGCTAATTACAAACCTGATCCTTCACAGGTGATAGTAAAGACAACGGACATATTTTTTTTTTATCAGCAGTTCATTTAAACAGTGCCTAAAGGTCTTATAATCTGTCCAGTGTACATTATGTTTGCATTATTAAAGACCCTCAAGCTTCACAGACAGCGGTATGTGTTTTCTGTTAGTCTGGTCATGTGGGTCTCCATCCAATCAGACTAACCATCATAAAAATAAGTGTGTAATTTGCTGAAAACCATTTTGCTCAAAGTATGGTTGGATTAACCCGCTAGGGGGGCCTGGGGTGAAAATGACATGTGGCCCCTTGTTGACCCCCTTCTGTCTTCTGCTTCCACTCCTTCCATTGCATTTTAGATTTTGTAGGCTGCATAAAGACCAGCAGTCTAGAGTGCATCTGCATTTGTCTGTTCATATTGTCATTTTAAATTTAAATATTAATGAATGGTGTTGTTAAATTTAAATTATGAATGTAATCGGTTTGGTCAAATATGTGTAAAATCTTACACGTTCATTGTCATTTTCATGCTTGATTGTTGGAACCTAAGTGGAGGAGTTCAACATTCATGAACACTAAGGGTTAAAAGATTGACAGGAACATTATCCAGCCTCAGTGATGGATTTTTCCGCCTACTTTTTCCTGCATGTGTTCGACTACTAGTATTCTTTTTGTGAAGGCTGTTGAAGCTGGAGTAAAAACACACCTCTGGAGTCCTAAGTCTGTGAAAAATCCATCATAAACTCTATAGAAAACAGCGGAATGCTGTTCAATTGGTCCATGATTATTGGTACAGTGTAATGCTGTGTTGTAACAGGACCTCAAGTGCAATTTTGTGAATTGTTTTATTTATTTTTGACATATTTGCCACTGCTGTTTTATGTATTTAATTTAATTTATTTATTTATTTACTACACATTGGTGCAGACCAGAATATCTGTTGTGTCAGTAATGATCTTAATAATAATAATAATAATAATGCTGATGATAATAATAATTAGGGCTGTCAAAAGAAACATTTTCTTGATTGCAACTAATTGCAGAAATTTCATAGTTAATCGCGATTAATCTTGATTTACTTTGCATGTGTAAAATTGATATTTTGCAGTATAAGACCGTTCAAATCTAAAGTTAAACCTACAATGCAAAGTATTTCTGACCATTGTGTCTTAAATTGGAATAAAATGAAGACAGAGACAAAGGCACAATTTACCGTTTGGGCTTTTTTATTTTCAAAAAGAATGTAGAGAAAGGAAAACAAGTATTAAGAATGAACGACTGGCTACATTTGGAAATTGTAAATAAATGAACACAATAAAGCTTCCGCTCAAGCTGCCTACGGATGCGTAGAAGGAACAAAAGACTAGAAAACTTGAAATAGCGCGTTTAACTGACAATGACTTTAATTAATACAACCAGAGGAGCTGCATGTGGATGGTAGAAGTGCGGAAAATGCTGGAACTCTGATCGCGATTAAAAAAAATATTCGTGATCACAATTTATATTAATCTAATCACGATTAACGCATTAATATTCCCAACCCTAATAATAATATAATTAAATTATTATTATTATTATTTTGTGGACTGCAAGTTCACAGATGTAAATAATACAATAACCCTTTATTTGAAGTTTGGTGTGTGTCAGGCCTCAGGACAGTGTTATAGTTATAACAAAATTATGTTTATTTTTGTCACATTTTGGCGCAGCATCATATAAGGAGAAGTGATAGTAAGACCTTCAAAATTCAGTGTGTAAGACTTTGAAGGGTTTAGTTGTAGGATGTAATATTCAATAATTTTCCTTCAACAGGAAGTAAAGTTTGTGGTGTTTTTGTCTCTAGAAAAAAAAACAAAACCTTAACATGCGCACAGGATTATGTTTATTGTACAAGAGTTCATCATGTTGTGTGACCATTTGTCTGCAGTAGGTCAGACCAGACCTCTCCTTCGACTCAAAGTTTCAGTCATAAAAAAGCATCAATAGTTTTGTACTTCAGTGACGTCTGTGTTGTCATTGCGTACTTGAATGTTTACGGTTCAGGTTGGTACAGGACAGCACAGTTTAGAATGATAAGATCTGGCCTGGTGAGGGTTTTCACACCCACTCGTACTCTCAGTAGTTTAGTTTAGTGTGACCTCATATTGATGTGATGACAAAAAAGATGACATAACTAACAATCATGGAGGACATCCAGCAGCAAGGACTGATATTGTTTCTGTCACCCAATCAACAGACTATATTGGGTGATGCCAGTGTAACTCCGCCCTGTCCGTATTATGCCCCCTGTCAACAAAAAAGTGCCAAGAAATGGTACTGGTTGGTTGTTAAAGGCTTTTTTTTTTTTTTACAACAGAAACACACCAAAAAGTGTACCAGAGTGGAACTGCATTATAAGACGTCTAAGAGATACATAGAAGAAGACAGGAGCGAGCATAAGGATTGTCACAGAAAAGCTACCTGAGCCTTCTACATACATATCAATGTAAAGTGTCTGTAATTGTAGAAGTCCTAATAGAGGACCAGATCTACTAAAGGTTTACATGAATTGCATGAAAACAATGAGTTTGCAAAAAAAATTACAAACTGATTTACTAACAGTAAAGGTTATGTCTTTCAAAGGTGCAAAATTGTGCGTCTGCATCCAATAAGTACGTGTGACTTAATGAATCTGCAAGATGGGGTGTTTCCATGTAATTGTGCATGTGCTGGGGGGAATATAGTCTGTCAGGACACACAAGGTCATTTATCAAACCAAAAAGCAATTTTGCTGATAGAAACTGTGTCTATATTTAACAAGTCTCAAAGGGAGGTGCGAACAGTTTGGATATGTAATTGTGCAAACATAGAAGTGGTTATTGTCACAAGAAGGAGGCATAAAAGTGATGAAAGGAGGTGCAGAGAATGCATTTTTCACCCTTGTGTGAATGTTTTTCGAATGATTCTTCTCCACTTGATCTGATGATTGTGATTAAAGATATGCACCCCCACTACCACACACACACACACACACACACACACACACACACACACACAGTCTTGTAAACCTAACATAATGGGGATCACTAGTTCCTTACATACGATACGGGGACACCACTTTCCTGTGGTCCTACAAGTACCAAAAAAATTAGATATATAATAAAACAAATTTATGAACATTACTAGTTATACACACACACATTACAAAAAACGTCACATGTGGTCCATACCCTGAAATTCACACCAGATATAGTTCTAGTCAAGTTTTTGTGGGGACGCATTTTTTGTCCCCATAAATTTTTGTGTCCCCACACAGTATAGTTTTACAAACACACACAAACACACACACACACACACACACACACACACACACACACACACACACACACACTTCTAAAATGAAAAATAAATGAATGAATACCTTCTATGACTAAACTCCCCCAACATTATATTTCCTTGCATCTGGATCCTTCCAGTCACTGTTCCCATTAGTGCTGGTGTACCCCAGAGCAGAGCAATGGCACATGTAAAATCCTCACTTAAATACGTTGGTCTCCAAGACTTTGCATCTGTTGTAACTTGTGCAAGCTATTTTTGTAAATCACCTGCACTAGATTGTGCATGCAAATTAGTAAATGCAAATTGTGATCTTACTAGATCCTGCCCAGAGACAGTTGTTACCTTAATGAAGGAGTTATCTAATGTCAACAAATGGCAGCACCCAGCACTAAAATCCAATGTAAATGTTATATAAGCAAATAAGTATGTTCAAGTATCCTTGTTTGAGAGTTAATCCTCATAACCAAACACCCACAACAGCCCAGCGAGCTCTAAACAGCCACTAGGGTTAGACGAGGATCTCCAAACTATATGCCAGAATTTGTGTGCAATATTTAGTCAAAGCAGTAACCTTTGATGATGCTCTGGTTGTCTGGGACTGATGTTCAGATATTTGTGCAAGTAATATGAAAACATAGTGTGTTTATGCCTCATCGCAAATATATATTTCATGATCATACAGACTCTTGTGTCCAGGAACGTGTTACTCATCCAAAAGCATCTGTAAACAAGTAAGTGTTGCCATTTACAAAACTGACGTGTAGTGATAACCGAGACTTGTTACATTTTAGAGCATTGTATTTGGCTTTCAAAAAAGAACCTAATTTTTTTTTTCTTTTCTTTTCTTTTAATCTCAGGTCATTGGAGAGGATTTTGGAGTGGTGTTCGCTCTACGTCACAGCATTTGTTGTGCCAACACTTATGGCACCACCTTTGCTCATGGATAATTTGTGCGGTGTGTTCCTGAACTTGTTAGCAATTGAGGAAATTCTGCACAAATGCAGAATGAGAAAATTCATACCCATTAATAAAAGAACAAAGGTGTGAGTCTGTCTACCATCATTTTGTCAGTGTGGGATGTTTTCTAAAAACATTACCCCCTTTTTTCTTTCCAAACTGTCAGCAGCAATCATTCCTCTCACTATGTACTCTATGTGCCCTGAATTTTAACTTGACATGGCCCAGTTATTCCAAATAGTTCAAACTGGGGGCTTTGGAATTATTTATTCATTTGTTTTACATCATTTCATGTGTAATAAGTCAATATAATGTTTCCATTGCAACATCAAATCAACAAAATAGCCTTCAACAAATGATCATGAGTGTCACCAGAGTCAAGACAGCATATCGAGAGACAACATATTTACAGAAGATTACATTATCACACCAGGTATCTGCCCCTGCCACAAATATAACCGTGTAACAGAGAGGAGAAGCTGATACCCATTGAGAAATGCTTCATTTTTATGAATGGCCTAGTTTGAGCATGTGGCAAAGATACACAATCTGCAAATCTAATGTATCCCCTAAATGATTCTTTTTGTTGTTCATTCTAACACATCTACAACTAGGGGAAAACATATGTGTCATGGCCAGGCCTGGGAGTGGGAGATATTGCTCATGAATATTTCTACTGATCTCTATAGAAAATATGTGTAGGCAACGAGAACGGCATGTGTTGCATGGAAGTTTACATCTATATTCAATCAGTTCAACTTGTGATCCTGTGTCCTTAAGGATTGCTTTCATCTCTTTAACTACACACTCATTATAATAAAGCTTTTATGTCATATTCTGTTTCTGTAGCAAGTTTTTCCTATTCTTTTTTTTTTTTTCTAAATTTCACCATCTGCATTGTGAAATCTGACTTTTTGCTGTAATTATGTCCTCCAAACAACTTTACTTGTACTGAATGAATCACTGTAAACAAAGGCACAAAAGAACAATCACAGACACAGCAGAAAGCTGAAACACTGGCGCACCTCCTCATTAGTGATGCTGTATTCATTATTTATTTATTTATTTTTTTCTTAAGCAGTTCCTAATCATATTCATATTTTGTTCCTCATCAATTGATAGCCACATTTTTATAAATTAAATATCAACACAGTGTTGGTACTGAATACTTTTCATCGTACCGTGGGAATGTAAGGAGTAGTTCATCATTTACAATGTTGATGAGGTGGCAAATGTTAATAGAGATTTTTTTTTTTTTTATTAATTTCACCCTTGTTCATCTCAGACCTGTCTAAGTACTGCTACTCTTTTAATCTAATTTAACAGTGACATTTATACATATTCATAACCTATTACCAGAGAGCATCATAAGTACTGACAGAAAGACACAAAGACACAGTGTGATACCTTCAGAGATGGAGGAAGTCATTGTATAATAAGTACAAACATGTGCGGTGTGAACCCTGGAGCACACAGTAAATGTGGAGCACATCCCACTGGGTAGTCCATAATGAATTTCTAGTTTTCAAAAGCTAAAAAGAGATTTGATTCACTTCTTTCCCGCAGGTTTGAGGGTTTACTCACCCTTCAAATAAACAGAACTAGAGACAGCGCTCTCATATTTACTGTGAATTAGTCACTGACTTCATAAGCTGCTCAAAGCCGAGTCACCGAAGTCAGACATCCATTTGGACAAGCACCAGAACGGGCGGTGCCTCAGCTACTTTGGCCTTGCGAGGCAGCAGATGAGACAGTCTCCTAAAAGATGGTGTAGCATGCAGAAGGAGTTCCTTTAGACCTGCCCGAAACTCCCGGCGAATCAGGCAGTAGAGCACAGGGTTGAGGCAGCTGTTGGTGTGTGCCAAACACACAGTGAGGGGAAAAGCGTAGGCTTGAGCATTGTAGAAAGCCTTGGTAAAGGGCACAAGGTCAAACTTTATGAGCACTCCCCATAAGGTCAACGCCTGATTGGGCAGCCAGCACAGAAAGAAGGACAGAACCACAATGGCAATGGATTTAGTCACTTTAGAACGACGACTTTGCCGACCCTGCTCAACCTCTGGGCCCGCTGCCCCTGTGATGCGTCGGCTGAGGATGAAGCGCAGTAACAGCAAATAGCAGACAGTGATTATGATCAGAGGGATAAGAAAACCCAGAAGGACCTTTTGCAGTTGGTAGAGGCCCAAAAGCAGCTGTGGATCCCAGTTGCCTGATTCTGGAAAACGCACCAAGCAAAGCTCCTCATCTGACACCTGGGCACTGGTGGAGTAGATGGCATGAGGCAAAGTGGCCAGCAAAGAAATAACCCAAATGCCCAGGCTGGTCCATTTGGCCCGAGTGGCTGCAGCCCTGCGACTGTGCATCTTCAGCGCAGAGGAGATGGAGTAATAGCGTGCCACACTCATAGCTGTCAGAAAGAATACACTGGCGTACATGTTCATGGTTGTCACAGAGCTGATGATTTTGCACATCACCCGGCCAAAAGGCCAGCGGAAGTCCAGGGCCGTGTCCACCGCCCAGAACGGCAAAGTCAGGACAAACTGTAGGTCTGTTATAGCCAGTCCCATCACAAAGCAGTTGATGGATGATTGCTTCTGCCTGTATCGTGAATGCAGTAAATAGAGAGCCAGAGAGTTCCCTACCAGCCCGAGTGCACACACTATAGAGTAGACACATGCTATCATCACACGCACCACTAGACTGGAGCTGTCGCCTTGAAATTCCATGATGGACTCCTTGGTGAGGAGCTGCAGCCAGCAGTGCAGTGACAGGTTGCTGGTAGAACTTCCGCTACAGTTGTCATTATTGTCCTCCTGTAGTATCTGCTGCTCACATGGCTCAGGAGCCAGTGTTTGAACTCCAGTCTCATTCAGATCCATACCTGACTCTCCTGGTCACATACCAGTTGGCTCAGGAAAGTTTTATCACAAAAGACAGAAAAAAAAATACTAGTGCAGATTGTATATTGAACATTCCTATTTATCTGAGTCACGCTTTTTCCCACGGTGTAATAGCTGTCATCTGCTACCGTTATCTCTCTTCCCCTCTCCTCTCTCCACTACTCGCAGCTCTGCGCGCCACGGCCGTTTATAGTCTCCACGTGAACGCGCAGAAGTGAGTCGCGCGTTTGACGCTTCTTTCCTCAGCTGCCTGATGATTGGACCAGAGCGAATTGAGGCTCTGATAACCGCAGCCACATCAAAGTCTCTCGGCATGTCCGTCAGGAGTGAAGCTTAATGTATTTTGACACGACACCGGCACCTCCTACATAATCATGTTTGTGCTGCGCCCGTTCTGAAAAGGGGGCTTTGGAGACGCGGATACAATGCTGTGCGTAAAATACATAAAAGTGGGGAGAGGGCGCTTTGTCCTGTTGTGACCCGATATGAGGACAGTCATCGGATGGATGTTATCACCCTGGACCTCCCAGAAGAAGAAGAAGAAGACTCAGTGAGGCTGAAGTGGACGTCAGTGGATGGACTGTTTTTAAAAGAAGTGGCCTCTCTGTATGCGCATATTACCCTCGAATTATAAAACCCAATTGGATAAAACACTGCATATTGACTGTGTGTCTGTGCCACCTTCCCTTTATGTGGTTTTCACAAATCTCATGCTTCCTGAAACTTATGAAGGGAAAAGAAACTGGGTCAGTGACATTTTTTAAAGCAACAAGAGTGCACTGCTTTGTTATTTCCAATAATAAACACAGTAACTCCAGCACTTCTAATGATACTAATGAGAATGAAAATGCAATGATACGTTTCAAATAATATGCAAAAACAAACAAAACAAAAAACAAACATTCACTCTGATGTTATGATCTTTACAGTCACATTTATTCATTGTATTCAATATTAATTTATTCACATTGTTTCAACCAGAGACGCTCTGGGCTGTAATTTAAAAGGCAAAAAAGAAATATATTTTGCAGCGGGATAACACGTCAGTCAATCATCTGACATCATTGTAAAAAGCAATTTAACGATAAAAAAAAAAAAAAGCCAGACAGATAGATAGGGGCAGAAAAATAATACAGTGAAAGAAGTTATATTATGATTATTATTAATTATGATAATGTTTGCATCTACAACGTTACCCTAAAAATCTGAATAATACGAACTTGAAATCTTTTAAGAGTAACAAGCACAATTTTAACAATATTCTGCCTCAATTTATCAGTTTATCATTTACATGTGCATTACAACTATTACAAACACACGAAATGAAATGAAACAGGCAGAATATTGGTAAAATTGCATATAACCCTATTAAAACATTTCAGGTTGTTGATATTTGTTCAGGTCATTCACATTTCTGGTAAAAGGATAGTTTGTTAATGTAAACATTTTTGATGTACAGTTATTGTAATTTTTTTCAATAAAAAAATAATAAAAGAAAATTGTAAGTTGTCAATATTCATAGGTATTATAGTCATATTGTACTGGACTGACCCACTCCAGATCATATTGGTCTGTATGTGGAACTTGAATTAAAATGATTTTGACACCACTGATTGTTCATATCTTCAGTGTAATTTTTACATTTCTCAAATTCTTGCCAGGGGCCGGACCTTTTGGTGGGATGGATTTGGCCCCCGGCAACAGGCTTCATTATGCGCAGACAGGCTTTCTTTCAGCCCCAAAGAAATAACAAGTTGGATATGGTTTTAGATCAGCCTACTGACAAAGAGCAAATGTTCGCTATCCAGGCTACAGAACAGTGACCGAAAAGGACCTGATGTCAGACAACTGACGATTTTGCTTCTTATCTCATCAAGTAAAATATAGGGTTAATTTCAGTAGGCTACGCAATGTGACTGTCTATTCGGTTTGACAGTAGCTGGGCCATTATGCTATGATTTAGCCTATTTTTTAACATCAATAAAAGTTTGTGCAGGTCTAAATGAAACTGAACCTAGATGAAAAGAAACGTAGCCTGATGCATAATGTGCTTATTAACACATTCAGTGGTTTCACATTCCGATATGACTCCCTAATATTCTGTAAAACCATCAGGACTAACGCACTACACTATTCCAACATAAAGGCACTTTTCTCTCCAACTATGCAGTTAGCTCTAGCATTGCACTTGTTGCATCCTGTTACGTTAAGCTTGCCTTTAGGGAGCAGCAGCAAATAGGCCTATGTTTTATGAAGGTTTTCCATGCTCCAAAGCTACACGTAGGTTTTTAAAAGCTTGTCGGGAACCCTGAACTTACATTCTTTTCTTTGAAGAATGAACAAATGTCTCGCTTCTTAAGACGGAAGCTGTACATGATCAAGTCAGTTGGCTCATGTGAATTGTGTGG
>JAPSES010000258.1:21803430-21818979 GCA_029822895.1 Maxillicosta whitleyi
ATCCGCCCCTGGTCCTACTACATCTATGGTAAGTGACAACGGACACAACGGTAACGACATCTCCCTTCTTTCTTTTCTTGGTGGCAAAGCAGCACCCTCTGTTGGTGACACATCACTGACTCACATAATGGTTTGAACATGAGCTGTTAACAGGCAGGCACACTGGTTCCCAGTTTAACTGCTGTGGACACTGGCTCTGACACTGGGCTGGCCAGTCTGAACACCTCAGCTTCTCTGTCCATACATGACATTGACAACTGTGGCCAAACCTTGGAATGGGGTAGGGAACTCTGGTCCTCGAGGACCGGTATCCTACATGTTTTAGATATTTTCCACATCCTGCAGACCTGATTCAATTAATGATCAGCTCATCATGTAGCTCTGCAGAAGCCTGATAATGATGTAATGGCTTCCAGGTGTGCTGGCAGAGGAATATCTAAAATATGCAGGATATATCGGCCCTCGAGGACCAGAGTTGCCCCTGCCTTAGAATATTTATCCAAAAGCTAAGAGCTTCATCACAGTGCCCACTTCACATTTTATTTTTGTTTTTTACACAGGGCATTTTAATGAGGATGATGATAATATTTTTAAGAAGTTACCATCAACATTTTAACAAATTCAAAGCCTTTTGTTTCCTGATCGTACTGAACCTGTTGAAGTAAGTTCATCTTTCAGCATTAGTGCACGTCTCCTTCCTGTGCAGGGTTCAATGGTCCTGCAGCGTTTTATGTTGGACTGTTATTTGTGTCTGCAGTTTTATGCTGTGCCTTCAAACAGAAACCAGATCTATGGAAGTCTATTTTGTATTTTTTTTAAAGTCCCGGCTGACTTCTTTAGATTTCCCTGTAATGACAGGAAAAATGACACTGAGTCTGAAAGTAGATACGAAGCCACAGGTGTATAACTTCATTTCTTCCCCATTTTTTCTCTGTGATCATAACCTGAACACTAGACAAAACCCACGTTGTTCATATAGGGATGATGGCAGCAAAGATTATAGGGGTCTCCACAGGCAATCCTGACAGCAATCTGTGACCAGTCTGCTGCAGAACTAGGTCCTTATTAGACCACACAAAACACCCCCTTCATTCAGAAACTGTTCCCTCTGGCAGGAAATTCAGTGTAGCCTGGTTCAAAGGCAATAGCAATAAGAACCTGACAAATGTGTACATTTGAGTTGGTACACTATGTTAGTAAACTGAGCATTATAGAGATAGTTTTGACTAATTTTATGAAACATCGATTTACATTGTAATTGTTTTATCATGCTATTGGACCTCTGAATGGCAGCTAAGTTACCAATATAGGAGAATGAAATGAAGTGAACTGACTCAGTTGTGACAATTAGTCAGTCTGGAATTGTGAAAACTCACACTGATTTGTAGAAACTTCCAGGCAGTTGAAAGACAGTGAACATTATATATGTAAACGTTTAGCCCTGTGAGAAGGTGAAAACACTCATGCAAAACTGAAATGAAATTCTCTCAACAATTTTAGTTGAGCTAAATGAACTAACAGGAAATATGTGTCATATTGAAAGGAGGAAGTTGAGTTTGAATGTGTTTAGCCGAAGGCTATGTAAACTTCCAACCACAACTCTATTAAAAGTGCAATTTTAGTGGGCTTTATTGACTACATTTAATACTACCCATCCCTTTCAGGCGAGCAACTGTCCGATATATGTCCAAGAGAGACATGTCAGAGCGGAAAAGCGCTGTCAAAAAAGCTCTGGTCGATATCAAAGATTTCTCCACTAGTTTTAGAGCGGGGACCTAATGCCCAGAGATAAAGGTGCAGCACACTAGCTTCACAGTTCACCCTGCTCTTATCACATCTCTTCAGCCTGTAAAGTCAGTGGTCCATAAAACTGTCTCCAGTGTGATATGCCATCATCACATCACACCCTAATTTTCTTGAACAACACCTTACAGTTGAACAAGCATGCTTTGCAATGCATAACAGGAGTGCAATGGTGAATTGGGCACCAGGGGACACCTCCAATTCCTGACACTTATTAAATCTCAACTACAGTTTCAGAACTTCACCATGTTTGCCCAAGCAGAGAGGAAACCTTCCCCATAACAGCAAAATGTTACACATTTTGCTTGTCGATTTCCTCATTCATATCTTCATACCCTGACTTAAACCCATAGCCAGCTGGCATATGGCATAAGTTTAAACTGTGTGCTTGCATTTGCACTGTATGCTTTTGTGCCTATGTGCATTGCTGTGTTTGCACAATATGCAAGTGAGTTACAGAATGTGTGAGGTGATGATGAATTTGGGTAATTAGGAGGTGTGTGTGTGTGTGTGTGTGTGTGTCTGTGTGTGTGTGTGTGTGTGTGTCTGTGTGTCTGTCTGTCTTCACTGTATTTCTACGAGTGCACATAGAATGCAAAATGACTCCCTTAGCTGCCTTCATCTCCCTCTGGGCCTCCCAGACTTTCCAAGCTGAACAGATCCAGCTTGGCCCCCCCACGCCACCCCCCATCACCACCACCCCACGACTGCAGGGTCCAGGCTGGTTAACAAGCAGCAGAATAAACGCCAGCCAGTTAAATTGTATGTAACTTTTTAGTTCACACTAATAGTGTGACCTTTATTGATTTCTTGTCACTGCCTTCAGCTTGGCGAAACACTAATGGCATTGGTCAATAAAAAACCATGAAGTGGAAGTTCTCAATACCCCTCCCTGTGTGTTGACTACACTCCTAAAAATAGCCAGTCAACCTCCCTCAGAGGCTGTTGAGCCGGTGCTATGACAGCTCGGTGCTCTTATTCAATACGGGCTGCACTGTGTCCCTGTTTGTTTCCTCACAACACATGTAAGCAGGCTAACATGCTGAGCCATCTACCAAACACATTTACCCTGACTCCTGTCCCTGCCAACTCCTATTCAGATGGCCAAACACTTTCAGTGAGTTCCCTGCCTCTTTTAATCAATACATTTATAACATGATGAACAGAGCATAAAATAACTGTGACTTGCGTGCACAAATCGAAAACAACCAGCAGTTTGGCAGCTGTATGTTTCGTGGTGCTCAAGGACCGACTGCTTGAATGAATTGAATTCGCATTTGAAAAGAACAAGCTCTAAAAAAAACAACAACAAAAAAAAAACCTGTTTCTGTTTCTGTGTAGCTACCACCAACTGTTTTATTGACTGGTAAAGTCAGTGTGTACCCCTGCCTGCTGATGGCTTCCCCTCTATTCTTGCACATATTGAACTTTGCAGGAAGAAACATTATGCGCTGGGTTCAACAGAGCTGACTGATCTCCATTTCTCCTTCACTGCTCTAGCGCACGCTTTCACTCAAACTTCTCAATTTTGCTCAGGTAATCAAGCCTGTTTCTACTGCGCTCTACACTCCTCTGTATGTTCTACAGGTAGAGTGCTGGATTCCGAATGAGGATTCTTCTCTCACACCGTGATGCAGTCATTCGTGAGTTGAAGCTCCTGGAAGGGACCCCTGCGGTGCCGCTCCACCACAGTGAGAGAAACAGCAGCAGCGGTATTGATTCACCTCAGAGCCTTGAGCCTGCTGTCACAGATAGTATATCACATTATTTAATCCACTGTTAAATAGGCTGTAATTAGAAATGTGTGTAGCAGATGTGTTTCAGTTTAAGTGTGGTTTGTGGTTTAGTTACAAGTCCCACTATGCTGCCTATTGTGAATAGGGAGCATTGTTTCAGCACCATTTAAATGGGAATTTTATTTTGACACTGGATTTAAATCTGAGTGCTATTGACGTGTTGGCAATGAAAAGCTAAATGATGCAAATAAAACCTCTCTTGAGGGATTAGCCTTATTGGTGTTTGAAAAGTAGGGCCTACTTACAGTAAGTCTACAAACTGTAGCTAATATTTACTGGTCCCTTGATTAAATCTAATAACCGAGTGATGATTGCGCCTGCTGTTTTGTTGCAGTTACAGAGCTGTGTAAAAGTCTTAGGCCAGTCTTGTTTCTGCAGAGTTGAAATGAGGATACATATTTATGTCTCATTCTCTTTTCTTCAGAAGCAACAAGAAAATACAGGAGGGATGTGTACAGCCTTAAAAGACACGTAATAAACTGAAGTAAACGTCAGTGTTTAGTGTGACCTCTGACCCCATGATAAGCAACACAAACAGGAACATCTGACGTGTGTTGAAAGAAACCTGGTATAAAACATGAGAACATTAATGCAGTAAATACTGTACTGTCAGAACAAACAGAGTTAAAAACATGTTGAGTCAGTGTTTTTCAACCTTGGGGTCACGACCCCACGTGCGGTCACCTAGAATTCAAATGGACTCATCTGAAATTTATAGTAATTAATAAAACTATTTTTTAAAAACGTACTAATAAAAAATATACGTTGAGTTGAGAGAGACAATCACATCCATAAAAGACAAACTGAAGATGAAACTGAAGCACTGTGGTTCTGTTTATCTGTTAAATGTTCACTGTGGTACTGTTTATCTGTTCAATGTTCACTGTGGTACTGTTTATCTGTTCAATGTTCACTGTGGTACTGTTTATCTGTCAAATGTTCACTGTGGTACTGTTTGTTAAATGTTCATTGTGGTACTGTTTGTTAAATGTTCACTGTGGTACTGTTTGTTAAATGTTCACTGTGGTACTGTTTATCTGTTCAATGTTCACTGTGGTACTGTTTATCTGTTAAATATTCACTGTGGTACTGTTTATCAGTTAAATGTTCACTGTGGTACTGTTTATGTGTCAAATGTTCACTCTGGTACTGTTTATCAGTTAAATGTTCACTGTGGTACTGTTTATGTGTCAAATGTTCACCGTGGTACTGTTTATGTGTCAAATGTTCACTGTGGTACTGTTTATCTGTTAAATGTTCACTGTGGTACTGTTTATGTGTCAAATGTTCACTCTGGTACTGTTTATCAGTTAAATGTTCACTGTGGTACTGTTTATCTGTTAAATGTTCACTGTGGTACTGTTTATGTGTCAAATGTTCACTGTGGTACTGTTTATCTATTAAATGTTCACTGTGGTACTGTTTATGTGTCAAATGTTCACTCTGGTACTGTTTATCAGTTAAATGTTCACTGTAGTGCTGTTTATTTGTGTTCAGTTTCAGATGCTGCAGCTCTTTCATAATTCATAGTTTAGTTATTATTTGTTCAGTATTAATTGTCATCCTTGTAAATTCCTTCTTTGTGCTGTAATCTGAACCTGTCTTTTCTTCCTCCGTCCATAATAATTTACATTATATAGATTAAATCTGTCTAAAATGAATGTTTATTTGCAACATAGTAGAGCAAACTATTGCATAATCAAAAACAAATTAACTAAATGTCTGGGGTCACCAGAAATGTGTGAGGTTAAAATGGGGTCATGAGCCAAAAAAGGTTGGACTTCCCATATAAAGACACCAAGAAATGCATATGAATGCTCATTAGTACTTTACTAAACCAACAAACCTAATACACTGATCTACAGGTTAAATGTTTCCAGAATAAAAGTAGTGAAAAAGAAAAATCCAGTCAAAAATGTTGGTTGGTGAAGTTTCCAAAATACAATCTCAGATCAAAATGTAAAATTCAAGATTTAACAAGAGAATGGGTTTTACTCAAAAGGAATATTAGTCTTAGAAGTACCAGATCTACGTCAAAATGCTGTCTCTATCTTATCATTTATTCATTTTATAGGTTCTATCTATTGGAAGATTTATAAATAAATTTAAAAATATATATACGTCTAATAACACAATACATCAGGAAACCAGCACTATTGTCATTTGTTTTCTGATTAATCCCATTAAAATACATAACATATAGCACATTTATTCTCTGAAGTACATAATTTGTAAAAAAAAAAAAAAAAAAAAAAAAAAAAAAAAAATAATAAAAAAAAAAAGAAGAAAAAAAAAAAAAATTTTAGCCCAGTGATCCTGGCCTGTATTTTTCCACAGTAGTATCTGCTGATCTATACACAAATGCACATTTACTACACAACATGGTCAATTAATATCAATTTTAGCATGTTTTCATTTTAACAGTATGAGCGCTGCATATTTAAATGCATTAATAACAATCTTACTAAATAACAAGTTATACATGTTCAAGTTCATTAACTATACTCTTCATTTCCAAACACTGACTCACCAAATACATTTGCATTTCAAGGATTTCAGAAAAACTCTAAATCAGAAGCTGAAGAGAAAAAAAAGTAAATGCATTTTATTTCCTGTCATTTACATTTAATTATTTAAATGTGTGCATTGTTTTGCTTGTGAAAAAATGAAGAAATAATAATGAGATCGCCTTGTTTACTCTGCATAAATGCATCAATATGGTCTCATAATAAAGAACATCCACGTATTTTCTTGCATACCAAAGTTGTGATTCTTCAAATGTCTCTCTCTTCCTTTATCTTTTAGGATGACATTTTTTTTAAGCTTTACAATATCATGAAAAGGAAGAAAATGAAAGAAACAGTCAAATGTGCTCTTTCCTTCCTGTTATGAATTGAGTTGCATGGATTGTAAGTGGATCCACCGGGGGAGAAAAGTTTGGAGAATACATTATTTCAAAGCTTTTACTTTTTGTCAGTATTTACTCAATGAAAGGCTGGATATTGTTTCACTCTATTTATTTTATTTGTTAGTTTATTTCAGCAGGTGCATAGTAATGAACAATATTGGATGAAAGATGCAAGTTAGTCAAAAGGATCGTTTTCATCTTTAGGGAACCTTCAGATCACTTATTTACTTTAGATTTATTCATTTACTTATCAGGGACAGTGTAATGAAATAGAGTAAACTTATAGAACATGTGAAGTTCTGCAGAGACTGTAGATAGTGTTTAGCTAGTTTATAGCTCCCATCCCTGTTTGGGCTTTTCCACAAAGAAATACACTCTAACTTAAACACTTACAATATAAAACCAGTATAAACAACAGTATAGTCACAATAATATAAAAGCCTATTCATATCAAGCACACATTCACACACTCAAAGTCATAAAGGAAAACAGTTCGACTTCAACAAACATCATTTAACCTCTTAAAATTACGCTCATTTTCAGCACAAAAAAAAAGACATACAAGATTAAATTCAGAGCTTTTTCTGAATCGTTTAGAGACTAGAAACAGTATAGACCTCTTTTTAATAAAACATCAATATTTTGGCATACTTATTTATGTATATTTCTTTAATTATCATATAGATAATATGTCATCTGGTACATATTTTGTACAAATTGCTGTTTTAATTGTGTCTTAAAAGAATGTTTTAATATCCATATTTGTTCCTCTTATCTTCATAATGTATATAAAAATAACTGCTCTGCCTTGTACGTCTTAATAAGACTCATAGTGTATATATTTTGCACCTTATATTTTATATATAATCACTTATTTGCACTGAAAAAGGACAACCTCATGTATATATATTCAAAGAGCTATATATATTTATATGTCTAAAGCTTTATAGTCAAGTCATTTGTTTTCATATTTGTTTTATTTTGTTTAATAATATTAGAATTATTCATCAATAAGTATCAGCCATTAGAATATTGATATGTTCAGACTAGGAAGCTTATTATTGTTATTAATTATTTAAGCAGAAGGGGTGGGCTTTTATAAATTATGTTTCTTCTCACTGCTTTTCAAATATGTATTATATGTCTTATGTTTAAATGTTTTATTTGTTTATTTTTCTTCTCTTATGACATTCATATTTGAAATTTTAAAAAAAATTCATAAAAATACACACACACACACACACACACACACACACACACATATATATATATATATATATATATATACACACACACAGTTCCTTTCACATGACTAATGTAAACAGATAAACAAATGGAAATAAAGAGTAGAATTAAATAAAACAATTTAAACTAAACTAAATCACAATAAAGGAAATAAACTATACACTAAGCCAGGATAATTTGTATATAGTATATATATATATATATTGTCTTTTTTTTTTTTTTTTTTTTTTTTTTTTTTGTATTGATCGTTTCTTTCCAGTTATGTTTTATTATATTTCAATTGTGACACAATAATTCCCTGTGGGCTTAATAAAGTATTCAGATTGTAAAAGGTCTGAATTTTCACCTCATCACTGCACCATGTACTGAGTAACAGAAGTCTGAACAAACAGTGGGAAGTAACAGCTGTTTGTACATGACAATAATTGGTGAAAGGATGACCACAGCCCCCATGTTTTTCCCTCTTCAGTAACAGTAGTTCCTGGGTGACAATACCTGACACGTGACACTAGATGTCGCTGCAGAGTGTCTAATATCGCTCGCGTGCGCTTATTCCTCCACGGTCGCCCCCCTCTTGCTTTGTACCGTGTGCGCGCGCGTGTGTGTGTGTTGTGTGTCGGATAGAAAGTCAGCCTGGTTTCCAGCTGAGTGCTTGCTCTCTCACAGTGTGTGTGTGTGTTGTCATTATTATCCACTCTGCTCCCAGCTCAGAATGGCCAGATTCACTCAGACTGAAACAAGAAGGCAGCACCATCCACAGCAGCCCCAGCCCGCTCACTCCAGCCTGGTTTTCACCGGACCGGGGGCACCACCGACCCAACCACCACTACTACTAATCCCACATCAGCACCAGTACCCTCAGATCACATTTCCGAAACCCATGAACGGGTCAGAACCCATTTCCATTCATCCGGAGAACGGCAACATGAAAGACCAAGATGCCATTAAGCTGTTTATCGGGCAGATACCGCGGAACTTGGAAGAAAAAGACCTGAAACCCCTGTTTGAACAGTTTGGGAAAATCCACGAACTGACAGTTCTCAAGGACCGATACACCGGCATGCACAAAGGTAACGTGTCGCCCCTCATAGAGCCATTTTGGCCCATATAGATGATTATTTGCGTGTTTTTCCCACATCCTATTTGTGCATTTTCTTATTTAATAGTTACGCACGGGTATGTGTGACTTTATATTCCAAATAATCTAATAATATTATCAATATGCATCCATACTTAAAATCCACATTATTATTATAATTATAATTATTACTATTATCCACGTCCCCATTATGGCTGTTGTGTTCATTCTTTATTTTATTTTTCTTATTACCAAAAAAAAAAAAAAAAAAAAAGCCTTTGTTTTTATAAATCGCCATAATTTTGGCCTCGAAAATGTGACACCTACAAATATTCCGAATGCATTAAGGATCACAGATGATGCGATGAGAAATATTGTCTGTGTTTTGTTATTTTGTTGCCTCTGAACTCTATTTCCTTAACACGCTCCTAAGTGGGGCAGAGGCGCTTGGAAAGGATGCATTTTTAAAGAGCCTTCCCTTGCCAGTCCCATCTTTTGCGGAGGGGCGGCATCATTTATTCATCCATATGCTTTCTTTAACATCTCCCCATGTGCGAATGGAGCGGGACTGGGTGCAAAACCCAGAGACGGAGAAATCAGTTCAATACCACAGTGTCTCAAAGGGCGCAAGAACTGTCACAAGATGACGGACGCCGCCACGGAGAGTTGGCAAAGGGGGATGCTGCGCTGCTCCTGCTGAAATGGAAGGATGAGGGAGGCAGAGGGTGTAAATCCACGCAGCTCACTACACACACATAGACACACACAGACACACACACACACACACACACACACACACACACACACACTGACTGACAACTTCCACCTTCCATAATGAAGTTGGTTATCATCCTTATACAGTGTAGTACGCTGCAAGGCTGGGGATTTATTTAACAATACAGTATCAATCACGTCATCATCATCATCATCATTATCTCCAACTTGCACAAACTCCATTTCCTAACTAAATCTTCCCCGAGACTTAAATATAATAACTTATCCTCCAACTATATCCATTATTATTTAACACATTGGGCTAAAATATACCATCACCATCGAATATTTTTCACAATATATAAGTAAGAATCACAAACAACTGATGTAACTCACTTCATGTTGTGAATATTGTTGAATATTTCAGTCTCTGTCCTCCTAAAATGGTCCCATAGGTGAACAAAACATGCATGCACAATAGTTTTTCAAAAAATATTGTAGAGCCTACTGCATGTGACTTATAATATATAGAATAATCTGTCAAAAATCGCTTTCCTCTCCTGTGTTGATATGTGGTAGATGTCCGTATAGGAGATAAGGCGTTCATGGCGGTGACATTTAGAAAAGACAATTTGCAGTCGTACTATAAATGCCAGTTTCAAACACAGCAAACAATACCATGTGTTCTATGACGACTGGAAACATGGAAATTGTCACCATTACAAAGGTTGCCCATAACAGCTGCAACCAAGAATTTATTTTATTTTATTTTATTTATTTGATATTTAGATATCCTTTAACATGATCTGACATCTTGGAATTGATTGCATTGTGTTTGGTAAGAAAAAAGGAAAGAAAATCATTGCAACGGACAAATATAAGAAGTTTCAGTATATGATGGATTTAAATAAAAATAAAGATATATACTGTATATGACTAGACTTTTAGATGGAAAACACATCTAATAGCTGATATTGTCAGAGTGTAGAGAGGAAAGCAATCATCCGTACATGTCGGAGTGTGCATGCGTGTGCATACATATACTATAATGTCATTGCTCTGTGTTGCATAATGATTGCAGCAGGCTGTTTAGGAGTTCTTGAGTGATTGTTAGCTGATCACTGTGTCAGGAATAAGACAGTTCAGGTTCTTAGATGTACTCCCATGAAAAGAGAATAGAGCTTTAATCCATTTGTATATGTTTTAAGTGAAACGTAGGACATGAATAGGAAAATAATTCACAACTGGTAGTAAGTGGAAATCACTATTCAGAGATGAAACAGTGATGAAAAAAATAGTTTATGCAAATGTGGAGCAATTCAAACCTCATTTAAGAAAAAAAAAGTAAATTCATAAGAAATGTGTTTTTTTTTTTTTTTTCATATCCGTCATGTATCAGATCATGCTTTACTTGAAGCTTTTATGTCAAGTAAGAAAAAAAAAGATGTGTTCACATGCTGTAAGTCTCATCTTGTTAATATGCAATTACTAACTCAACTCCATTCTAAGTAAATATGTTTAAAATCCAGTTTTAAATATTGAGCCCAAAGTGAATTTGTGCCCTTACTAATTACCTTGAAACACTAATGAATTTAAGATGAGCATATTTCAGTCCAATTAATGGCTTAGAATGTAATGAATCCTGGCCACATGATGAACAATACATAATCAAACTCTAATATGTCACTGATCTCAGATGAGAATGTTTAATAGTAAATTATGTTATTAGTAAGCAGAAAGGATTATGAATGTGTATCTGGATGGAAACAGTGAACCGTCACCCTCAGAGAAACACATTTAGACCGGCAAAGACTTAGATGGACAAAAGGATAAACACACGCACGTGCGCGCGCACACACACGCACACATACACACACACACACACACACACACACACACACACACACACACACATTTGTACTTATTCTGTCAGTTTTTCCATTTCATGCATATTGTGTTTGTATGTTTATTATTTGCTCTTTTCTTACGCAACTGTTTTTCCCCCTTGGTAATCCATGAGGGAAAACATGGAATTAGTTTGTAAAGCGTGATAATAATGCATGGCCATAATAACTTGACTCAAGAGGATTAGCAAATGTGCATTGTCTGAAGCAGCAGTCTCTTGGGTGATCAGCTGGTTGCCTCCCTAAACAGTGGCTGCCTCTGCCAATTAAAAATTCAGTCTAGTCTGCCTCTTCAAATGATTAATTCTGCCCACGCTGTCGATGGCCTGCCAATTATTGTCGCCCAATTGGTATTAATAGGTAGAGGATTTCCTGATGTTGAATTTATCGCTGTCTGTGAAAACTTCTCCCTATGACGCTAATTAGCTTCTATTTATAAACTGATTAGACACAGACTGCATATATAATATCATCTTATACACACACATATATGTGCAGAACCAGTGTTTGAATCAATAACCAGTTTCCTTGTGTTTTCCTGTGCACTCACACATGAAAAACAACGCTGTGCCTCTCAGTATGGATTACACAGATCTTCTGCTTATCGTCTGGATTTTAATATTTTTAAACTCCTCAATGTAAGTTCTCTGTTTGTGAAGGATTCCTTACAAATGAACCAGACAGAAAATGAAGAGAAGTTTTTTTTCCTATTGTTTTTGCAGATGTACAGACAGACAGACAGACAGACAGACCAACCTGTCCCTGGTAGCTGTTCCAGTCTGACAGTGCAAACCGGTATCTATATAAGTTCGTGTCAGGTATCATTTTGGTATTAATGCATTCATAAATGGGCCAGAGATATTGCTGCAGACCCCAGCCAAGCAGAAGCACATTAAATGACAGAACATTCAAATTAAATATTTATTTACATTTTTTTTTCCTCCTCTATACGAGCTTGTCTGATTGATAGCATTCCACTGTGGGCTGTCCTCCCAATATAGATGGAGACAGGAATATTTGGAACCACATTTTTATAACATGGGATTGATAACAGACTGTAGTCATTTTAATAATAATAAGTAACTATGCACGCATCTCCATAATGTATATGCCTTATGGAAAGTGTCAAAGATCACAGCAGTGCTGTAGGACAGCATCCCCCCTGAGGAAACAGATGGGACAGACTCACTTACAGATGATAAACAGAGCTGTAGAAGTGACATGGATGGTACATTACACAATGCTGTGTAATTACTAGTTTAACAAACTGACATTAGTGGAATGAAATCTGTTGACAGAGGTGTTTGGTCAGAATGACCACAGTATGAATATGACTTCCATCCAAGTTGAATGAATACTGAGTCATTGGGAGGAAAATACTCTCTTTTTTGGCTTGTTTGTTGTTTTTTCTTTTTTTTTGCTTTGCAGTTTTATTTGATTTCACAAAATGCGAATAAGCTCTTCTGTCAGGGCTAGTGAGCAAAGGCCACCAACCCAAGTAAATCCAGTAACAACACTCACTTTACAATCTTTAAACATCTGTAAATATTGTAATAAGCAACGGGGCTTTCCTCATAAAAGATGCAGCAGCTCAACTGGTACTGACAGGCGCTATGGGCCTTGACTTCAGGATGAGGAAACTGCCTTCGTCTCTTTTCGTCTTTTCTGTTGGTTTTCCCAGGAGATTGCCAAACTTGGATGCCGACAAGACCATGTTGTGCTGGAGGTTTCTTGTCCGCACGCCACACTCACCTGGTTTCTATTGGTCTCTGGATCTTCCCTTGACCCCTGCCTGAGAAGGCCTTTCAGATGGATTGATTCTCTGCTCCTTTGCAACATTCATTATGGTTTGCAGAATATGATGCTTTCAGTATGTTGGAAGAGCTGCTATTTCATGACCTTTCCGGAATATGTTTAGTCTTTATTAATGATTGCTGGAGCAGGGATAGACACCAGGAGATGCACTATTAAAAAGAGAGAGGGTGAAATCACACAGGTAAACTTCATCATGCATCATGAAGTGACGTATATTTGATTACACAGGCTACATGACCCTGAGCTGTTTTTTCTGTTTGTTATGGGTCGGCCTATGAGTATAAAGACACTACAGTAAAACAAAAAATATTAGCAAATATATTCCCAAATATGGGGCTGATCACCAACTAACATTTTTTGCATATTTTTGTGTTTTTGATTATATATTTCTTTTAAATTGATACAGTAAGAGAGAGAAGTTGTCAGGAGGCTTTTCTCTAAACAGTGTTTTCAAAATCTAAAGAAAGGATGTTGGGCTGAATTATTTTTGGTGTGTGGTAGGTCACATTCTCTTGAAGATGTGGAGTCTGCGTAAGCGTACCGCCTTCAACTTGATGCACAAAGGTCACAGCTATTTCTTTAGTCTAAATAGAGGGATAGAAGCCTATCTATTTTGTATGGGTAGCTTAGCAGAGAGTGCCATTGCCTACAGAGCAGAATGTACTCTTATGGGGTAGGGAGGGGGTGGGGGGCACAGAGGGAACAGAGGGAAAAAAGGAGCGACAGAAGAGGGGGGTTGGTGGTTTCTGTTAGAATAGCATGAGCTCTTTAATGTTGTGTTTGAGCCTGGCTGGGCACAGATTCATTTTAGAAGGAAAATGAAATAACAAGGGAGAGGGGAGAGAGGAGATTTTAATGCAATGTTTTGTGATAATCCCTCTCCATTTTGGAATGGTTCAGGATAACTCATGCGATAAAGCCTTGTACAAGCCTGGAAAATAATAAGTTATTTGTCTTGCCTTATAGTAGTGTGCCCTTGGAGGGCTTGCTAACCCCCATGTTTTGGCCAAAAAACAATCACAGATTAGTCAAGCTGTCACATCTCTCTGATTGCCAAATGGTTGAGCCCTTGATGCTGGTGTGAATGAACAATACATAAATGTTGTACATGTATCTGCCTGAGAGTGCACGCAAACACAGAGCAGTGTGGATGTGACTTAACACTGTCACTCGATCCCTCTCTGTCAGGCGGCCCAGTGTGACAGAGAGGAATGGGATGGGGAGGATGGCACATGTATGCAGCAGGACCCACAAGGCAAATGACAGACAGACACATGGGCACAGAACAATGGATGTATGAACAGATGGATAAGTGGAGGGGAAAAGATGAAGCGTTTGTCAGAGATGCTGAAACAAATGGTTACTTTTATCCCGAGGCAGGGGGCGAGTAGAGGAGTGATGGCTCGGCTCGGGACACGCAGGATCTCTGTGACAGGTTAGATCAGTTTGGGTACTGTAGTGTGGGTATGGTGGAGGGAACGGAGCAGGAGCACAGGCCAGGCTGAATAAAACAATCACCTGAAGGCTGGAAACACAGTCAGGTCTGTTTGCAGTAGGGCTGGGTATCATTCAAAATGGTTGATACTCCTCGAAATACTTCAGTTGGAATAAAAACTACTTATAGCAATACAAATCCTTTTATTTTTCTCATTTGCATTTCCATAATGTGTATAAAGTTGAATTCCTGAATTCTCAGAATATCCCAAATTACTTCAGCTTCAGGTGTTTCTTTCAAGTTAAAGCAGCTTTACAATATAAAAACAGTATGTAACACAACTTTTTTTTGTGTGTTAACATAATATCTTTAGTTTATGTTTATGTTTATTATGATCCCCATTAGCCTCAGCAGTAGTCTGCATATAGGCTACTCTTCCTGGGGTCATTTTACATTATTACATTTTAAAACAGTTGCACAATTATTCCAGCAGACAATCTTTAGTAATAGTTTAGTGGTTAAAAGCTCTGTTCAGATTTTCTAAAAAAAAATTGGTAACTGTTGACATATTTTCAGCTTTCAGAAGGCTCAACAACATCTAAACAATGCAGCTGGTGCCATAGAAGTATCAAAGTTATGTGTGCAGTGCATCTGTCATGGCTGTAGTACTAAGGTTTAGTGCTATATTAGATTTTCAATAGCATGGCCATTAGTCAAAAAGATCATTTTCCATTTTAAGGTTAATATCATTATGAAAATACAAAACCTATTGAAATGAAATTTGGCTATTTCAGCAGCATACATAATAATGTACTTTAACTCTGCAAATACCAATTACTGGCATATATATA
>JAPSES010000258.1:21827221-21844338 GCA_029822895.1 Maxillicosta whitleyi
TATGCAATGCAACACTGGCAATTTGTACGTGTTTGGATTCCAATTATGGAGCTGTTAAAGCTTTTTCGCCTGTGGCCTGCAAATTCTTATTAAGCCATACATTAAAGACCACAGAATCACATTTAAATGGAGTTCATGTTTCGCTTTTGTTTGCCAGAGTTGTGGCTGTTATTAATTTATTCTCAATGCCCTATGCATTACATATTAACAAATAAATCGTGTTTGTGATTGTAATGCAAAATACTTGTTCCTTATTTAGAGATAGGCCAAGCATTTGTCAAGTAAAGTAAACCAACAACAAGCCTAGAGAGAGTGGAAGAGAGAGAAAAACAACCACCAAAATGGAACCATTCCCTCCTATTACCCTCAGCCATTTGAGAAACAAACAAACAAAGCAACCCACAACAACACTGACATTTTCAGTCTTTGTATTTCTCTACAAGCTGACGCAGAGGCGAGAAACAGAATTAGACAGCACTTTTAGTGATTGAGTGATTTGCTTGGTGGCCATTGGAAATCATTAGGTTAAGGGTGCGGGGACATCGGAGGGGAGGGGATTCCACTGTGACACTGGTACTACAGTCAGCCACCATAAAGGTCATGACACTGGACACACTGGGACCATTTTTCACAAGCTGAAAAGTATGTTGACTTTAACAGAAGGAGAGACTTCCTGAAATCAAATAAAACTGAATGTCCTTTACATATGTACGAGTTGTCAAAACCATGCTGTTGCCATGCAGGCTCATACAGTACATAGGACACATTTGGCTCAGAGTAGCAGGGCAGAAAAGGTTACAAGTCAATCAATTGATCAATGAGTGACATGGCATTTAACCTTCTTTTGATGCACTCTTTCAGAGGTTCCAGGTTTAACCAAAATGAAAGGGTCATTGAAGTGACAATAAAAGGTACAAAAATGCACTGTTCCATGTATGCAAAAGCACAACACAAGAAGGGATAGCGAATGCATGGATGAATAAAAGTAATATCATATGCAACAAGAAATACGGACTGGAATATTGTCCATGTAAAGACACTTTAATACATCACCACCCACTGAATACATTTTGCTGTTGAAATGAGATCCGAAATGCAGTGGCTGCTAATAAACCATCTTCAGAGTGGCAGAAATATGATGCATGGTAACCCATATGAACCTCATTAATAGAACACAAGCAAATCTATTTATTCAGACAGTCAGGGGGAAAATGATTGCCTCCATATTCCATCTGGTTTGTCTCCATATAGTTCCTCTCCTCTCCTCTCCTCTCTCCTCTCCTCTCCTCTCCTCTCCTCTCAATTGTTAAAATATAACTTTAGTTTGTCTAGTTTTTCACCAACTTGACTGGACTCTTTAGAATCATCTGGTCCTTTAATTTACTCTATTACTTCCATGTAAGACATCCAGTCAGGTTTAATGTTTTGTTGGCTATTGTCATTAATATTCATGTTATTATTATTACACTGAATATTTTTAAGGTCTGTCCAGATTTTGGGCCTTTGAGTAAAATGATCATCCATTCTAATTTGGGGGATTTGAATTTGTACAAATATTTTGTCTAATTGTTTTAATGTTGTTTTGTCAGTGTAAGTCAAGATCAATATCTAGTCTACATTTCTAATATTACACATCTGTTGACCTGTAAGTGGACCTAATACAGTCTTTTTACTTGACACTTGTACTTGTGAAACGTTTGCACAAAACCTGAATACTATTTACATTTATGCAATTCAGAATGGTTGAATAAGAAAATAAAGATTTGTCCAAAGCTTTTTCTTGAATTGGGCTTAAAAGAATAATCCAAAATGACTTCAGAATTAAAGCATAAAACATAAGTATAAGTATTTGTACTCGATATTTCTGAACAGATTTATGTACTGTGTTTTAGGTTGTGCATTCCTCACCTACTGCGCCCGGGAGTCGGCCATCAAAGCCCAGAACGCCCTCCATGAACAGAAAACACTGCCAGGGGTAAGTGTCTATCTGTGTCCTCTCTCCTTTCACTCCCTTTCTTTTCTCTACGGTGGTCAGCCGTGCCATCTGCACCCGGCTGCACACCAGCCGGCATTTTCCTTGCATAGTCGCAGAGATGAAAAACACTTTGGAAAGCAATTCAGTCAGTAGCTCAGCCTTTTGAAAGCACGGCTTCAACTTTTCCATGTGTCTTTTCTCCAGTTTATATTGCCAGAAGTACTGTGAAGCAGTAGTATAGAACGAGAATATAATGTATTTCTGCTGGTTTTAAAAATGCATTTGATGGCATGGACATTTGTGTGTATGTTCTATGTATTTACTTCCATTTATGTTTTGTTGTTTTGATTTATATCTGTATGTGAATACGTACAACTCTGTGGACATCTGCATCCATGTGAGATTCAAAAAGGTATTCAGACAAGGACAGTGAGGTGTTTAAAGCTTGTTAGATTGAGCTTGTACCAGGGAGAAGCAGCTGTAACGATCCGCTCGCCTCACACCCCGCACCCACTGATTGAAGACAAAGAGCCTGAGAAACTCAGCCAAAAGGCACATGTTTCAGATTAAACATTCATATACAACTACCACAAACTTGAACATTTTTCCGATGGCTTTCTCGAAAAACAAGTTGTTTCGTTTATCCTGCAAATTAGCCAAGCTTGAGGCTGCAGGGCCTTATTCTCCTGTTTTTCCTCAGCATTTGAATAATACGACGGAAGACGGCAAGATTAAAAAAAGTCCCTTTATAAAATGCCAGAGGATGCGTTTCATGAAAGGTTATAGCTGTGTTCAGTACTAAGTTTAAAACATTAAATTTTTTTTCTGCTTCTCCTTGTGTTTTTGTACATGTTGTGGCTTTCTAGTTAGTTTGTCTCTCTCAGATCTCATGTTCATTAATAATATCCCCCCTCTCTAGCCTGGCAGGGTGCCTGTGATGGTAACCTTCCCTGGGGATTAAGTAGTTTGTGTGGCTGAATGTATAAATGAGGGGCATAAGGGCACAGACATAGATGCTAACAAGTCTGATACTCTTGCCTGCTCTTAGTGTGTTCAAATGGAAGAGCAAACCATTAAACCACCTGGTCTCTCAATTATCCAAACGGAGTGACATATACAGCATTGACTATAATTGGCATCCCTTAATGTTAACAGAAAAAAACCACACCACAACAACCTTACTGTAAATATAGTGATACAGACGTTGTTAACACGGCCTTACACATTGCACTTTTCTCATGTGAGTTCATGAAAGCTTCTCCTTTTGGCATTCTGGGAATTTGAAACTTGCCATGTATGACTTGTGAGTAATAAAACCCTTTTCTTGTACCTTTCAGTCTAGCTTCAGCCCTCCTGCTGACTTCCCCTCTACCCCACCCAGTCCTGTCCACCCCACATCCTCCCATCTCTCGTGTCTCTCCCACTGCTCTGCTGCTCTTCCTGAGACAGAACGTGTCATAGAAATGTAACAGGCAGACGTTGATGGGTGTCAGGCCTCACAGATGAGGCTGCTCTGCTGTTCCCTTCCCTTCAACTTCACTAACCCACACAAACACCAGCGGCCTAAGAAACACAGGCAGTGTGTGCCAGAATACTGAAGCCGCACATAGCAAACGCAGGCACAACATGATTTTCCATTTCTTTGACTTGACAGTTCTGATCTGAAAGTTGAGTAGACGTGGAATAGTCACAGGTGACGTCATTAAAAAATTAATGTGTACTATGCAACAGTCAGAAACCTGTATTGGCATTTCAGGAAGATTTAATGATGAAACACTCATCTTTTACACTTACAGAATAGCATCTGCAATACACTAAGCTGTGAGCCAATCAGCAGTGACCATGCAGTCATGTGCAAAACCTCTGGTTTACATTGTCAACACGTATCACGTCTGTCTCATGTCCAACTCCGGCCATTTATTTTTATGCAGCAGGTACATTTTTGCTCATGTCTCTGAGGTGTGAAATACATCCTTTTGGGGTAAATAAAGGCCTACATGTGCTGATAATTGACTTCACACTGATAAAAACAATCCAAATCACTACTGTTGACTGTGTTTACATACTGCCAAACTACCCTGGTGGGTTTGCTCCATAGCGCTGCAGTTCTACCCAACCAGCAGGCCTCTGACATAAACATCTTTCTGTTAATGTCACTATCTAAAAACAAAAGCTGTGGGTTATGGCACCTATAGTCTCCTTTTCAAACAAGACAATAGAGAAAGAAACAGTGTAGGATGAGAGGGAAATATTCAAGACAGAAAAAAAAGACAGAGAGAGGGTACAGGAGAGGGTGAGCAGTCACAGCAGCTCTGCTTCTGAGCCAGATTCTAATGTGGTTTGGCCTGATCTGGTGTAAATGACACATTTCCACATGCTTAATCCACAGGTGAATGCTGTAATGAGCTGCCCTTTTCCCTTTTCTGTTCTTGCCATGTTGGTGGTGCTGTAATCACATGATCTGCAGCTATTCAACACTGTGCTGTAAACATCATTTCTGGGTGGTGAAGTCGACTAATCTGTGAAAACTCTTGTATAGTACGAGATACCATAGTTGCGTACTAGCGTCCCTATACATTGTATTGATTGTTGGCTCACTGATAGAGCCACATCCTCAACTGTTGATAGATAAATAAAAAAACAGGTTCATTTAAATAACCGACACTATAATGTCATACCATTTTATATTTACACAATGCATTAATACAAATGTTTAGCATTTTTTGTTTGTTTAATTGCGGGTTCAATTTCTTCCTGTCCACCTCCTAAATCTTTTGTGATATAACCCCTGTTGCTTCACTGCTTGATGGTAAGTAGATATGCCAGTTGTTTGTTTGCTAAATCCTGCTTGATATGCAGTTTGCCAGGGGCTACGGTGTAATTAATGTAAACTAGGAATTCTCCACAGATGACTTATGAGTTATTAATGTCTGTGTTTTTGTCATTAACTCCTGCATCACTGCTCTCTTGCAGGGGGCTTTGACCAGTGTGGTTACTCATTTGTGTCTCATAAATATGAGACACTTTGCATGTTGCAAATAACTGGGAAAATGTACATCTTAACAAGCCAGTGTAAGTCTTGTGCATGACTGTTTTCTTAACATGAGGGCACAGTAACGCCTTACACCCATTGATGTCAGCATACACACGCTAATCACGATCCTTTTTTTTGGAATAACTTAATCAATCTTATCAACACAACAGAAGGGTTAGTGAGAGGGTAAGAATGTTGGTTTTGATAACTTTTCGATTAATTGCCCAACCCTGTTTTGCATCACATCCAGTCTGTATATGGATCATTTACTGCAAATTTGTTGTGTATTGTGTGTATGTGTGCATTCTAATACTACGTATGTCAGAAAGGTGCGCTCCCACAGTACCAACGAACACTTCTATATAGAAAAGCAATTACAGAATGCTAACATATTGAATGGGTGCTGTAAAACTGGTGTTTGGTGTAATGAAAATATTAGTATCACATGATTGTTATAGCATATCACCACACAAATACTGGCATTGAAGTACAAACAGCCATACACACAAACACACACAACCCAGTGGTCTCTTCATATTAGACAGATGTGCTAGTGTTCTCAGATGTTATTATCTATGTCCCCCTGTTACACATTAGCTGCTGAAAGGAACAGTATGGCCTAATGGAAGTGTACTGGACTGGAATATACAGTGGAATCCTGTGGTGAAGTGTGATGGGAACCTTGGGGACACGAATACCTGACATTAGTTTGGCAAAAGAATAGGAGACGCTCTGACAGTTTACCATGTGTGTGTTGCTTGGCTCTATTAGTTGTGTGCATTTGTGCGTGCGCAGTACTGTAAGCTGGCTTTGCGCTGCAGCCAGCGTGATGTAGATACATATAGCGGTGTATAAAGGCGGAAAGAAAAACATGTGCACATGGCAGCATGCCGTGATTACACACAGTCTCTGACAATGATGCTTGAATATATTATTTGTGTAGTTTTGTGCTCGTTTGTGACTGTTAAAGAGACTTAATGACCGCCATGTTTTTGAATATGTGAAAATGAAATTATGTATAATGGAAGCATCACCTAGTGACCTATCAACTGAAATGCTTTCCTTATAATCCTTTTTATGACAAACATGTTCCTTAAAAAAACATTCATTTGAAAGAAAGTGACAGTTAAGGCCCACAGTGGCTGTTTCTAGAGCAGTTGTGTGTGTGTGTGTGTGTGTGTGGAGGTGTGCTTGGAGTGTCACAGCTCTCTACAGAAGTCCACAGGAGATTTACTCCACCCAGCTCAGCATCATGACAAAATCCTGCATCCTTCACACTATCCACCCACCAACCCATCCCCCTCCCTCAATCCCCTACCTCCTTCCTCTCAAACTCCCTGTCCTCTCACTGCCACTCCTCAAATCCAGAAGATCCAAGAAATAATCTCAGCCACTGCAGCAAGTCTATTTGCTGTAGCAAGGAGAAACATACCCCCGCCCCCCCACAAGTTTTTTTGTCATGGTAGCCTTGTGTACAGCAGTGATTGTCTTGGAGAGGCCTTGGTGAAAATGTGTTTGTTGCATGCATTTACTCCTGGTATTAGTACACCTCGACCTGTGGGGAGTGTAAAAGCCTGGCAGTGATTCAGGAGGCAGGTTTATGGAAATAGCACCCGCATTAAAAACCCAATGAGAACAGGGAGAAGATTATGCTTCAGCACACACATGTGGGCTCCTGCAATGTCAACACTCTAAGTAGATCCCCTCCCTCTCAATTGCCTCCTTCTCCCCCTGTCTCCATGTCTGTCTCCCTCGCTCTCTCACTTTGCCCTTTGCTACAAAAAAATACCTGTACTATTAGTCTGCTGTGTGAGTTCTTCTGGATGCATGCGTGTTTATATATGTATGTGCATACTTGCATGTGTGTTTGTAAATGTAATTTTGTGTGCTCAGCTTAGTCACACAGTAATAGGACATGTGTGTGAGCAGCATAGCATGGCTGTGTTGTAGAGAGTGGCCGACCTTGTGCTGTGGAAATGAGGCTGACGCGCTGTGGAGCTATTCCTCGACATGCTGTAAACTGCCTAGCCCTCCACTGGGCTTTGCATGTACACACATACACAAGTGCACACATTACATATATACGCATACTTTTGCATGAATACTATCCACCTGTTTATCAGCTACAGTGGAGCTTCCTCTCACACTAGCCTAGCTGCCGCAAAGGCTGAATAATTCAATGCCACACGTTTTGAAGGTTGGAGTTATGTGAGCGCACTGTATGATTGTGCATGTACGGTACGAGCCTGTGTTGAGTAGGCGGGGTGGGGTGGGTTGGGGGGGTTGGATTGGAGCAGACTGGTCAGCATGAAGCCAATTGGTGCTGGCAGGGTTGGAGGCCTTGTAGCCAGAAAGAGGGGACTCGTTAGAATTTAGCCTTTGGGTAACATAAATGTGTGTGTGTGTCTGTGTGTGTGTTATAGAAAAAGTTTTTAATAGATTAGAAGTTTGAACCAGCGTGGTCAAGGTCTTTTTTTCTTTAAAATATTCAGCTCTGAATTTTAAACTGATGTGTTTTGAATTTAACATTTTACATGAAAAGTTAAATACCAGTTCCACTATTTTCATATTTTTAAAAATTATTTATTACAGCCATAGGCATGCATTGTATTCGTTACCTCAGATGTTTCATTTAGATTTCTTCCTTTTGAGCGTACCTCTGCGATTAGTGAACATGTTCAGATGGAACAAGCCAGATCTTTGTTTAAACATTTGAATACCATCTGTGATGGGGATTTTCTTTTAAAGAAACCCACTGCTAGCTCATTTCATCATGGAGCTATAACAGTCTGCCTTGCACATCTGTTTTTTAACCCTTGTTGGCAAAAAGAGTTAAGAATCATTTTCCTAATTCATTTCAGAATGTGCAAAAGTAAGAGTTGGAGTGTTAAGGAAAATCAGTATATCAGAAGTTGAGAAGATAAACAAGTAAAAAAGTGAATATTGTTATGTAGTTATTTAATTGTAATGTGTGTATATTACACTATAGGGAGGTTACAGTGGTGCAGTACATGTAAGCACACATGCGTATATGTGAGTGTATGCTGTATGTGTGTCCTCTAATGGCACTTCGGTGTAATGTACGCGCAGAGAAGAACTGCTGTACCAGAATGCTCCTGAGGGAACTGAATCCCCACACCCCCAGAGTGTGCATTTGCACACACATAAACACACACATAAACTGTCTGTCTCATTGTTGCTCCTCTGTTACCCCTTTAAGACGCATGCACACCTAGTCTTTGTTCAGCTTGTTTGCCTGTGTAGTAGATTAGACACATATTTAGAGAAGCCTTCTTCTCACAAGGGGATTGGCTTCTGAGGACATTTAGCTCTGCTTTAGAGCAGGAATACCATCCATTGAATCTATGTTTCTCCCTGAAATGTCCACACTTATGTATGGGTATCTTTTTTCTGTGTGCTCCAGGTTGTATTTTTGTCGGAATGTACTCAAATATCACTATATTTTATAGAATTATTATGACATTGCTCAGTTATTATGTTTTTTGAGGTTAATAAATTACTTGCTTGATCTTGTGCACCACATCTGACAATATGAAAACTTGTTTTAAGTTACAGATGACTGTATTTTGACCTCTTCTCTGACATTAATGCTGATGACATTACAGTGCTGCTCCCCCTCCCACTACTCGTGCTCTTGGGTGGAAGGCATAGCTTGAAATACCAAAATAATCCGGCTGCCTATTAAGCCACTTCACAGTGAGGAGTGTGCTATTTTTTCTGAGGTACAGGTTAGCAAAAAGCTGAATTATTAATGTTTTTGATATTTTTAGCCAGTTTAACCTATTTCTGGTTGTGGCTGGAGACTGCTCGCCCGCCTGTCTGTGAGATTCAATCATGTGACACAGCTGTGATCTGGGTTATAAGGAGCTAGGTTTTGTGCGCAATGGGGGAAACTGTGCATGTGTGTCCTTGTTCATGCGTTGAGCTAGACTCGATTTAAACTTTTCACTGCTTGTGTACCAGCTGGTCTGTTACATTTTGGAACTGTGCAGTTTATATGATCTAATGTCAGCATCACTTGCATCAGTGGGGCTGAACCAGATGAGTCTGGTTTTATTCTAGGCTGGTGGACACGGATGTGCAGAGCCTAGATATTGACTGACAATCCATCTGTGAGTCTGATCAGGCTTATACAGGTGCACCAGTACCCACAGATACAAAGGTAAAAAAAAAAATGGTGTGTACGCATCTGTTTGTGTCTGTCCTTGCTTGTCTGTTGAATGAGGGAAAAATAAAAGATTAGCTTACAATTACTCCATATCCAAATAGACAAGACAAGAGTTTAGGAAGCACGGGTAAACGTAACTGAGAACATGCCACTTTATTCAATAATGGAGGGCACACTTAAAACACATCACCCTGTGCAGCTAATCGGAGCTGACGTCTTCGTGGCTGAACCATGTGCCTTTAGGAGAGAAAGAGGGGTGAGGAGAGAGTGTGTTGAATTAGAGGGATAGAAGTGACAGAATAGTTAAAATATCTTGAAAAGGGAGTGAGGGTAAGAAGAAAGAAGGGGGAGACACAGGGTCATGTTGACAGCTTGAAGTCATACCTTCAGAGCTAAAATAGTTGTTTGTGGTGGTGTGTGCATGCATGTCCATGTCTGTACTGTCTGTATTCATGCAGTGTGTACTGAATGTCTGAAAGCGCACAGTTGTGTTGGAGAACCGGAGGGAGCTCATTTGTAAGGCAGATCTAGCCACACTTTGGTGTAGTGTCCACAGAGAGGGTAAGGGGGCTGCACATCACGACAGCCAGCATTTGTCAGCAAAAATCAGGACTAATGAAATACAGTACACATGGCTGGAGGGCAAGAAGAGGAGCGTGAGTGACAGGAGGCATGAGTGGAAACAGCCCATGGCAGCCCTCCATCATGGCTGCCAATGCATCAGGCAGCCAGTCCGATTTGTTTTAAGGTCCCCTCCCCTCCTCCCCCTCTGCCGCCCCTTTTTTCCATCCGAGATAAGGGCAGCAGCATGAGGCATAGGGTAGAGAGGAGAGGGGACAGAGTGTGTGATGGTCCCTGAGGGTAATGACATGGAAGACAAGTGTATGGGGAGTGCTTGTGATGGGGCTGCTCATGTGGAAGTAGGTATTTGCATTGCAGAGGAGGGCTGTCAGTAGAGCCCTCTCAGGGAGCCAGTGTCAGGGTGATCGCTAGTGGTGAAGCCTTCTGTCTGTTTGCTCCTGCACAGTATGAGGACATGGAATATAGCTGAGGTAGCACCACCAAGATTAGGCACATTGACACATTGAACATTTCTGTGTGTTATGATTCTGCAAGTATTTCTTTTGTTTCCCATTTTTATCAAACATAGATTCTACCTGACACTTCATTTAAGTGGTTCTGTTTTGTCCATCATTGCTGCCTTAAAGCCTTTCATATCGAAAATAACAATAAGCTGGATGGTTGCAGAATAGCTGGGAATATAAATTATATAGTTATGTGCCAACAGCTATAGTCTGTGGCCTCTAAACTATTTCAGTCCCAGCTGCAATAAGAGGCAGCTTTTAATAATTCAGAGTAAAACAGTATACTGGATGTCTTCCAGGCAGCAAGCTCACATTCAGGTGAAACACTAAATTTTTCTCCTCTACCCCTCACTCCCACCCCAAAACAATAGCGGGGCTGTATCTGATACCCGTGAAGGGCTTGTAGGGACGCACACATCACTGGGTTGTGGTGTTTGCAGAGTTTGTTGGCACCGTGAGCAGCTTTGCATTTGTGTGAGTTTATGCGTGTGTATGAGAAACAGTGTATGAGGTAAAGTGAGCATGCACCGCACAGGCAGTACACCAGCTTCCACTTTTGCCAGGCCTTGTGGCTAGCTGTACAACTGTACTGCACAGACTCTGCCTGTTCGGGAGGATGCAATTTAAAATCATTTAAAATCATCAAGCTCTGCAGGCTTAACCAGCGTGCATCTTTTTAATGTACTTCCTTCAAGCTCTGAGAACAGGAGGTGGATCTGTGATGTCATGTCAGTGCAGAAAAGAGAAAATGGCAAAAGTGAGACAAAGATGAAGATATGTGGATTAGTGAGAGATGAGAGGGTGTAAGGATGGGTCAAAGAGACGACTGAATCAAAATGAGGAGGAAAAAGATATTTGAATCCCTGAGTTGTGAAGATTAAGAAATGAGATTGAATGAAATGAACATGGGGAAGTATTGATGGAAGATCTCATCGGCTGATCAGACCTAGCGGCTTTAACCTGTATGAATCAGGAAAAAAGCAGTACAGCTGTGGTCCTCCTTTTGAGGGATCTCAGTGTGAAGTCCATAGGCGTCCCAGAGGCAATCATTAGGTTGACAGTGTGGTGCTCAGCAGCTGAATGTGCACTGCCTCTTACATTTCCATATTAAAATGTATAGAGTGGTTGAAAGAGAAGGGGAGAAGAAAGAAAAAGAAGCAGGAGAATCCCAATGAACAAAAGATGTATGAACCAAAGCAATCATGCAGCTTTGATCCCTGCACATCCCCTGGATAATCCATTTTTTCATATGGAACCAGATGGAGTCCAATGTTTGTCCTCTTTTGTCAATATATTAATACATGGTATCAGCAGGACTCATAAAACCTCCTGCTGCAACTGAAAAAACCCCCAAAAAACACAGAGAATTTCCTCACATTTTATCCCTGATAATATATTGTTCAGTACCAAATACCTAAGCATATGCTGTGTCTTCTTGCACACTGATCAGGTAATGTCTGTAATCGTATTGGTATGGTACTGGTGTGTTTCTGTGCACAGTAATAGAATGTGACATACTTAAGTATTTAAAATAATGCATGCTGCCTAGATATTTGTCTAGTCTGTGAGACTCAGAAATAAGAAACTTTTCCAGATCATAGACAATATGCAGATTAATTGTTGATTAATGAAAAAAGTCATGTTAAATAGTAATATAGTGTTTTTTAACAACAATTTCTGGGCTTTACAGCACAGTAACGACAGGTTATACCTTGGGTCTCAGCAGAATGATATCCGCCCACTGATCATTCTTATTAATTAGGAAACGCAGAGCACATGAGGAAATGGACAATTATTTTTAGCATTTAATTTACTCTAATAAGGTGCCATCTTTACACAAATTGCCTTGTGGGAAATAAGCATTTGTGCATAGTGATTGTTTGGGTGCAGCTGCTGCAGGTGAGGAAACTGAATCTGAATATGAGCAGCATTAATACAGTGTGCATGTGTGTGTTGAATGTGCCAAAGTTGAACTTATTGTGATTTTTTTGCCAACACCTTTGTTCTTTCATTTTCTACCTGACATAAAGTGTCTGTCTTAATCTGTCTGTACATATTAATGGTTATAAAAGATGATGAATGAGTGTGAGCATGCATGGAATACACTCACTGCCGGTGAAACATTATGATGCATGTGTGTTTCTTTGAGGTAGGATGAAGCTGTCCCTCATCATCATTGCACACCATCAGCTGTGGTACTCGGGCAAGTGATTATCATGGCACAGTGGGCCACAACACTGCTTAAATAAGCACACGCTCAAAAATACACACTCCTAAATAGACATACACAGAAGCGGCACAATCAGCCACAATCCATTAGGCTGTGGGGCAGAGGACAAGACAGCACATTTATTTACAGAGTTTATTTTACCTGTTTTTCTTGATTCATTATTTATGAATCTATCAGTCTGCATGACACTGCAGCAGCAGACAGAATTTGGCTGGCTGCTTTCCTGCCTGTTTTCCCATCTGCCAGCTTCTATGTGTCTGTCCGCCTATCTGGTCTTACAAGGCCTCTCCTTTGTCCATCAAAATGTGTCTGCTATGCAAACTCTCTCTCTCCTTTTTTTGTTCACTTTTTTCCGCCTCTCATCTCTTTCTATCGCACATCTTTGTCATCAGACTAGTTCGTCTATTCTTTGATCTTTTATTCCGTCTCTAAAACATTTTAAATTATGATGATGACTTGCAAATTTATCTCAGATTAATTTGATGGGTTCAGCTTGTACCCACTCCCCCACGGGTGTGCTTTTACTGCAGTGTTATTAATATATTCCTGAAAGACTACTCTCCAGTGCCCCTCGTTCAAGGCTGGAAGAGGGCAGAGCATGTCCAACCGCTTCCTCCTCTTCGCTCAATGTCTCCTGCTTCAACTACTTTTTTCTCTCTTCTAGTTCTCTCTTATTGCACCAGTTGAAGGGGTTCTCTAGGGTTTTTGACACCAGTGGGGCTGTAAAGGAAATGCTTTAAGTGGTTGTTTGTGTCACATATAACATCACATGCACAAACTACACAGGAATGTTGTCGTCTGTGTGGCAGTGAAGGTCTGTCATGTCCTCTGACACATCTAAAGGCACTCTAGAGTTGTGTGTTGAATGACCAGGATCTGATAATGCTAGATTTAGTGTCCGTTCACAGTGTGAGCCCTGTGGGTATAGGCAGGCCACAGTTACTGTGCCTATTTGTACTAAAGAAAAGAAAAAGAAAAGCCCTTTCTTATTCTTTCCCTCTTTTTTGCCCCCTCTCTCTCACATACACACGTACACACTCACTCTCGCTCACTTTGTCTCACTGTCATCACTGCTATCTTTTGCAGCCCAGCCCCCCCTTATTGAAGATGCTTGATAGTGGTGTGGCTGTAGCTTACAGAAATAGGACAAAAGAGGCAAAAGAGATTGCAGGTTATCTAAGGATCAGCACGGAGCGCAGCTAAAAGAAAATAAGAAATTACAAATATCAAAAAACGTCGTCCCACCTCAGCCCTACCCTATCAAAACACGAGATCAGTGAGCTGTAAATCCAGGCTTATTTTTTGCTGTAAACCAAACAGGCAGAAAGAGCAATTCTCGTTTGCAGTGAACGAGAAGAATGACATATTGCCTGAGTTCAGTGTGAATGAACCAGTGATGAAAGAGTGTGCTTTTGGTAGTGTGATGCAAGGCTTATGGTGAGATGCAGCAGTATCGTCATGTCAGATATAGTATTGGTGCTGCAGGCCAATTGAATGGTTAAAATTAGGGAATATTATAGCTACAACAACCCCCCCCCCAAAAAAAACAAAACAAAACAAAACAACAACAACAAACAAGTAAACAAAAAACAGAAAACAAAAAGACAAATAACTACATACTGAACTCAAATGGACTACCACAGTATAAGCCCACCTAGAACATGTTTTCTTTTCAATTTTTCTGTTATATTTTTTTTCAGAGTGGCAGCACACAGAGCTTGTAAGACAAATCCTTTCTAATAGGAAGCCTCTAGGGCTTGCAGAGGAGCGTGGTCGATACAAAGAGGCACTGAGGGCTTTGAAGATGGCCTATCTCTCTGCCTCCATCCAAATGAAAAGGCAAGAGAAGGGCCCACAGGGACACAGCTGGGCTAAGTTTCTATTAACACTATCTACATAACACCTAAGATGTCCCTGTGTTTGATGTGACAGTGTCCAGATTAACTCACATTAGAGAGAACGGCAAAGCCCTGGGTATTGCATCAACTCCTATTGCCTAAAATACAGTCGCACATGCTCTTTTTCACAATGACTCAGAAACAGCAGCATGAAAAAGCTAAATAGGATCTATTTAGAGTTCTTGTCCATCCCACACTTTGTAAGAACTTTTTTGTGTGTGTGTGTGTGGCTGCACAGTCACCAACAGTGAATAATGCTCAGTAGCCACCGAAGGCATAAACTGTTCTTGAGATTTAAATCAGTTCAAACATGAAAATATCTTGCCTCTATTGATGTGATTTCAGTTTGTTCATTTGTCTGAAATAGGCAGACATTATTCACCAGTCACTATTTAGCGCTATCATACTGTTGTAAAACAAATCATGTTCTGCTTTTGTGTTTGACATTTTAAGTGTCACTGTGTGCGTTGACTAATGGATTTCTTCTGACAGAGAGGTGGACGGCATCTCTTAGTGTCACCATGTGAATTGTAAACACACTGACCCAAATGGATGTCCTCCTGAGTTTAAGTGTGTGTTATTTTGTTGCTGGCGATGAGAGGAGAGAGGTTAATGGGGAGGTGTGTGTACTGTGGTGATGTCCCTGCCTGGCAATATCAGAGATGACCATTATTCAGATCTTCAGAAATTCTTTGCCTTTCACTGTTTAGATTGACAAGTTTTTTTCAGCATATTCTTTAATTGAAGTGTAGTGATATTAGTAACATCAGCATGACACAGATTCAAATGCAATAGTTTGTATTTATGTCCATTACATAACTGCAAGTTGTATGCTTACATTGAAATTGTAAGTTTCACCAAATTAATCAGAATCCCCCAGACTGACTCAGTTAATCTCCGTATATACTATTTATTTATTTATTTATTTTGCATTGCTTATCTGTTTGGATATGCAAAAGGGTGAGGTGTTTTAAAAGGCAAAGTTAACCCTCCATTTGACATGTCTTTGGGGCCTTGTGATTTGTGCATCTTTGTGCCTTAGATCTAAACCTGGAAGCCCTTTGGCTGTCTGATTAAGAACCATTAGGTCAGAGTAAATCAAATTAAGATTATTGCCTCAAATTAGATGTGTTTATTGAAGTGTCGAGCCCATTGTGGGGGTTAGTAGGATTACAGGTTACAGGATGAAGGCAGTTTTACTCTCCTGTTGTGAAAGTGTGGAAATGGCTTCTCCCCTCGAGCCAAAACGGGCTCTAATGCATCACTTCATTCCTTTGATGTTGACTATAAATATGAATGGATTGGGGGCTCTGATTATTATTGTATAGAAATCTTATTTTTGGGCATGTTTGTGAATGTTTATAGAGAGCAGAGCACTGACAGCAAACTGGGAACACTGAGCACTGAGAGATTTAAATACTTTGAATTATAGGTCTCTATGCATTTGAATGCTGTTTGCATTCTGATTCAACAAAGCTATTATGTTCATCATAATGATCAATCTTTTATGACAGCATATTTCATATTGTTCCTCTCAAAATATTGTGAGAGTGATGTATCCTCCAAACTAGGCTATGTGTTGTGGGAATGTAAGTACTGTTCGAAGCAAGGAGACATGATGAGAGATATGGCTGTCTTAATATTGCAGCGCTGTGTTGAAGTAAAGCATTGCATCTTGAGTTTTCACCAGCCCACATGCTCCCACGTCAAACCCATATATTTAGCAGGGGGAGTAGCTTTTTTCTTCTCTATGCGCTGTGGTGCGAGAGGTGCACGGGGTTCTGAAATGTTTGTCTTTGTTCTCCTGGCAGAGTTTGCTGTGTGTGGGCGTTCACAGTTTCTAGGAGCACCTCGGGAATGCATTTCAACAGATGGAGGTTTTAACTGGAGTGTTGGCTTCCAAAATCAGGGCTATATGCTTTTGTAGCTCGCTATTTTAATTTGTTTGTTTGCTTGTTTGTTTGTTTGCTCATGTATTGCTTTCCAGCAGGATAATCACAGGGTTTGCTGATGATAGTGGAGATGCACTTACGCTCTCATGTAGCTATAGATTTGAGCTGCTTATCAAATATCTCCGACCTCTGACACAGTTTTTTTTTTTTTAAATTCACTGTGGTTTGTGTGTTATAGCTTATGATGGACAGTTTTTTTTAATGTATTTCTGAATATTAAACAAACTTGAAGGGTTTGCGGTATAATGGCATTTATTATATACCATCACATGTTTTTCTAATTTATTTCACTGAGGAACAAGTCACTCTCATTAGAACAAAATTTGTGTTCCTCCAAACTGTACCAATGCTAATTTACATGACACCAGCACAAATCAAGTAGGAGAGTGAATGTGACAAATGGCGCTTTTCCACTACATGGTACCGGCACTACTCTACTCAGTATGCTTTTCCACTTACATGGGACCGGCTCGTCTCAGCTCGACTCGTTACTCCGACACGGCGCGTTACTTCTGTGTCATCTGCTCAGAGAGTCGCCGAAAACTCGCTCGTTGCGTATTTTCTCATCTGGATGTTTATGTCTGCCACTGAAGACAGAATCTACGTGACAGTCTGTGGTGTAGTTTTGTTCTGTTTTGCTATTCACTGTCTACTTCCGCATCGGATTTTTGTAAATTGCGGGTCACAGAGAAAACGGTCTGACCAATCAGTGTCTGCAGTGTCGTGATGTCATGTTTTGGTATCCACTCCAGGA
>JAPSES010000258.1:21853460-21863707 GCA_029822895.1 Maxillicosta whitleyi
GGTATTTAAGCTGCATGGTCTGGCAAACCAAATAGACCATGAAAGGGAAAAATAACAAAATCTGACCCCCCCCCACTCCCCCCGCCTCTCTTCATTCCCCCCTCCCCAATTCCCAGCGGATCACAGACTGCAGCTCTAGCCCACTCTTCACTCCATTCCTTTGTGTTTCAAACCACTGGCTCCCTTTGCTTCCCTTTATCTGTTATTTCGTTTCATATTTTTTTTTTTTTTTTTGGGGGGGGGGGGGGGGGGGTTCTAGCCCAGTAATGTTTTCCTTCACTGCATTTCTCACTCTATCTCTCCCTCCTCTCGTGCATCCTCCTCCTTCGCCTCACACCTTCCTGTCTCCTTTTCTGTCCTCTCACCCTTTCCGTCGTGACTCTTGGTCTGTCAGAGGTGTGACAGGTGTGTCGCGGCGCTCTCTGTCACTCTCTCAACTTGTTGACCTTTGTCTTAGTGATTACTCCACTCGCAGCTCTCGCCTTGCCAGCTAGGATTGACAAGATTGCCTGGCAACAAAAGCTCCGGCTGATGCGCTGTGACCATGCCACCCTGTCGGCTTCCACTCAGCTGCCCCTATCTCAGCCTGCTGCCGAGTCGAGATTGGGTTCTGAGTGGGTGGGCAGGTTTATATTCATGAGTGGGGATGTGTATGAGCGTGCACCCAAATAACCTTTTTCATTGTTAATTGTCTTTCCATTTAAGATAAAGTTAAAAAAGAAGCAGGGGTCTTAAAAGTGAAGAGACCAAAAAAATAAATTAAATGGAGGGATGTGTAAAGGAAAGAAAATAAGATGAAACAGCAAACTAGAAAGAATGGAGCAGGACCGGGGAAAGTAAGGAGATGAGTGTGAAAGGGAGAGAGTGTGTGTCAGGAAGATGCCTATAGAACTCTGAACCATTGTTTCTCCCTGTGTGAGCGGTGTATAATCACTCAGCCTTACCACGGTAATGACACCATCTGGGCCCGGGGAAGACGGCAGCTTCTTTCCAGCTGAAAAATGGATCGCATAGATCCAGGGCGATTAGAGCATCAGCTGTACACACCCTACCCCCCAATGAATTCTGGTAGCTAATAACTACATTAGGTGATGGGGACTGCATATCCACCAATAACCACCAAGTGGGGATAGCATTGTTTATGGGTGTCTAATGGTGTTCAGTGGCATGATTACTGCATATAACACTTCTTAAGTGTCTGGACATTGTTTATCTTAATTCCTCATTTTTTTCCCTATCCTCTTCTATCTCACTCATTCTGGAATACAGTGTAAGCCAAGTTTAACGTGTTTGTTTTATAATATTATAACTAGTTGTACCAAAGTGATGTATACTGTTTTGTGAGACAATAAGCATTAGCTGCCTACGTCACATACAGTGTCTGTTGGCTTGCATTTGTTTTCTCTTCTGTTTTCCCCTGTCTCAGACATTACTGATTTACTGATTCTGGTTGCTTTTAGCTGGAAGAGTTTGTCAATGTATTTTATATTCAACTGTTGCAGTAGCAAACAACAGTAACACTGTGTTTCATGAAACTTTAATAGTATAAAGCTTACCTAATTGCATTGGTTGAATTCCCCGTTGCACCTGTTCTCTGAGGTCAGAGGTTTCAACTGCAGAATCCCTCCATGATAGGCATTTATATGCCACACTGATAGTCAGTACCGGCGGTGACGTTTGTATGTGTGTATTCTGTCGAGGTTTATTGAGAACTGTGTGAGCTACACAAAATGTGCAGATAGTTTCCTTTTCATCACAGTTCATTGTGATGTTAGCAGGGGTCTCTTTTCAACTCGTGTCCTAAATTCATCCCAAAATGAATTTACAGCTTCCCCAATCCTATTGTTGTTGGTCACGGGCCAACGGGAGGTCCATAAGCTCAAGCCTGACTATTTATTTGGTGACAGCCCTTCCACTTTAAGGCTAGACACCAGGAAATGATCAGTAGTGTCACAATCAGCCAAATATGTCATTTTCATTCACGCTGAGGACCTATGCATTTATTGTATTCAATGGTTATTGCTGTGTTCTTTTTAGTTCACTTAATATTTTGTTTTTTCATTATTTTTTTCTACAGATGGTGCTGTGAAAAAGAGGGAAGAAACATGACAATGATAGCTCTCAATGACCTGTTGCCATAGCAACACCTCTCTATTGATCTAGCCAGCCCTCATCTCCTTTTACGTTCCCCTTCACTCACACTTCGTTCTCACTTTTTTCCCTTCTATCAGCCTGTCTTTAGTTGCTTTCTCCGTTCTGGGCCTCACTTCTTTCCATGTGTCTGTCATGTTTTGTCATGGAGATTGAAGTCTAGTGGGGCTACACTAACCTTCACCTGGTTCTAGCATACACTCTGCTCTTCTGTTCCAATCTGTCAGATTAGATCCACTGCTACCTGCCTCATCCATAAACACATTTATTCAGAATTTAAATCCTAACCCCGGGCGATGATTCAGTAAATACTTTGAAGTGCAACTGCATAACGTGATTGCATTATTAAATGTTCTTATGCCCAAATTTAGACAAACTGCAGGCTAAAAACAAAAATGTACTTCATGCTCATTTCAGCTCATTCTGTAATCTATGCTGCATTTGCCCCCTGACACTCTGTTGATAAAATGCTATGCACATTTTTTTTTTTCTTTTTTGCAGAACTTCTCTTGCATGTATTCACACACAATTTCACTTAGAGCTCCATAAAATGAGGAAGTTGTTTAAGGGTTATTACTACTGCTTACAATCTGCCTGGCCCAACTGTATTTTTAAAGGTAACACTGGCATTTTAAGAAAGAATAATTTGACAGTATATGCTAAACACATAATTATTGCTGTTATAACTATTCTAAAGTTTTTTTTTCTAAACATACTCTCTGTAGATCTGAAACATGTACTGCAAATAATTAGTCTTTCATAATGAATGACTTCAATTCAGATGGAAACAAATAATTTGATGCAGGCAGAAATGAATTAAGGGTGTAATTCAAATGAGAACACACCAGTTTTTCATTTGCAACCAGTCAAGCTATAGTTACATTCCTACACAATTTTTTTTTTTTAAGGCTTTTGAATTTTGTATTTCTTTTGCACAAATTAACCTTAAAATTCAAGCCCACCTCTTTTGCCAGAGGCCTTTTTTCTCACATGAGTATTTATCAACATATGCTTTTCGATTTTTTTCTCCTTTTTTCTTCACATTGGAATGAATTATTTAACAACAGAATGAAAAAGCACACTCATGCACACAGTACTCTATGCATGCACATGCTTCTGTGTTGTCACATACATAGCCATGTGTGACATTTAGCATTAATGTTGCCACTTCTGTGAATTTTCCTCTATTTTTTTTCTCAGACAGAACCATGACAAATGCCAGGAAAATGGCAGGGATGCTATGAGCAGAGAGGAGACAATTTTTATGGTCCAGAGAAGAATACGTTTTAAATGGAAACTGCACAGCCTGCTAGCAGACCTCCTACACTATAACACAGTTGTAAAGCACCATGTATCTGTGCACGTGTTGCGTGGGTGCATGGATATTTTGCTTGCAGCTGAGATATTATATTATGAATGCTAATGGATATTTGGTGTAACTGCCAATAATTGTCATTGACAGAAAAATCTACAGAACTGTTAAATATTTTTGGCCATTGCGTGCAGAAGAGCAGAAGCCTTTTATTATTTGCCCCCTTTTTATTGTATCATTTTACAGGCGTTTTAGCACTATAAGCTGAACAGGAATATCCCCCAGTGAAAACTAGGTGAAGGAGTTACGAAGAGCTTAGTCGAAGAGCTGGACGGATGTGATATCAGCAGCTGACAGCAGCAAAGAAAAGACCTGTTTTTAAGTTTGACAGCGACCAGATGATTGATGCACAGGAGGTCATGGCAAAATGTGATTAAAAAATAGCAATGTCCTTAGTCAGCTGATGGGAGTCAAAGGGAAGAAAGATCGAGATAAATATTAATGTTATATGGTCTTCCTGATTGAACATCTGCTAACCTACCTGCACTGCCTGGTGAAGACGTGTGTGACACTTAACAGATGGACCTCCACATTGAAGTTTGACCTAACATACTTAGTTTTGTGCACTTTAAGGATATTAGCAATAATTCAGAAGCACCAAAGTTCAGTGTTATCTGTAGATGAAGTGATAATTTCAGGAATATTTGATGACCTGTCTAATGTGCTTGACATTATCCACTCTTAGTCTCTTTTCCTGCATGTATCCCTCCTCCCATGACTGACTGTCTCTTGCTCTCTTCCTCCATTCCTGACGGTCTTCCCGCTTTTTTCAATTTTTTTTTTTTTTTTTTTTTTTTACCTGCGTGCGGCCCTACTCCTCTAATAGCCTGTCTGCCTGCTTTCTCTCTCCTCTGCCTGCCTGCCTGTACGCCTTACTCTGTGGCTGCCTTCACAGTATGACAGCCCACTAATGAAAGCAAGATAAGCATGCCAAGCAAACTGTTCATTTCAAATTAGAAAAAAAAAATCCCCTCACACATAAAAAATACAAGTCCCCCACCCTTATCATTGCTGTATTCCTCCCTACTCTCTGCCTGTCCCTAGCTAGCCGGAGCAAATTTGATTGGGTCCGGATAGGGAGAGAATGGCAGCAGATAAGACACCCGAAACTGTCGCCAAACGAGGCCTGATGCTGCGGAGGATAAGGGCCGAAAGGCAATTATGCTGGCAGAATTCTTATATTAAATCCCAAACACCAGTGTAACTCTGCTGCCACCTCCATAGCCATTCTTCCACACCTCGTCCTCCTCTACCCATCTATTCCTTCCTTTCTGTGAATGACAAGTGTCTAATCTCTGGTGGTACAGATCTCTCTCTCAGGTCTTAACTTGGCTGTAATCACACCCCTCACCCCCTTCACCCTCCCCCCTCTCCTCACCTAACCCTCCCCAGTCAGATGACTGTGCCTGATAACAGCACAGCTGAAGAAACATTTTTTCCCTCCTCACTGGAATAGGCCAACACTCCTGTCAGCTTGGAGATAGTTACAGCTGTTTTCCTCTTTCTTTCCTTAATGCATTTCACACTTACTCTGAGCATCTTTTGAGGCTATAATGGGGGAATGCATGTCACAGTTAACAGTGGCCCACATCGTTTTCAGTCTTCCATTTTCTTGCCCAACAGTAAGAGTCTGGTGCCATATTTCATTTTCTACTTGGGATTATACTTATGTTTATGTACCTTGACAAACATCGACAAAAAACACGTAAGTAGTACCTAGGGCTGGGTGATAAAACAAGAACGATATATATTGTGAAATAACTTTCATCGATAGACATATGACACATGCTTGATACAATTTTCATAGAATTTATTCCTCCATGTTTTGATAGACATAAGAATAGGCAGTCATAATTAAGCAGTGCTAGACGGAGCCAATCAAGCTAGAGCCACGTTAGCCAAGTTAGGTTGACGCAGACAGCACAGGCATAAGAGCAGCCACAGTAGAAACACTAATGTTTGGGCTACAGCGAGAGATAATAAGTGTTTGACTGAGAACTTGACCAAAAGGTTTACTGAAAAGTAACGGTGTAACGTGTTTGTACCAAACTGGTTTGGTTCGGGGCCTTCAATACAATACGGAGGTGTACTGGTGTGAAGAACGGAGGTCAGATGTTCGAAGTGTGTTAAGTTTCAGTTTTGGTAGTTACTGCACAGTTATAGAACGCACCCCCACTTATATACCCCCCCCCCCCTGCATTGTTTCATGAAGACTGGTTATATTTCTTGCAACACGTCAAATTTCGTAATGCATTTTACACTCACACAGTAGTATAAAAACTTCAGCTGTAGAGTGACACTTAATTACTCAGAATATGCTGCATTTTTATTTCAATTTATTAATTTGACAAAATAATTTATATGTTCATTTTGTTTCTGTTCTCCTGTTAAACTTGAAAGCTTTAAGATGTATTTATGAAATGAAGATTTTATTTATTTGGAGTTGACCAAAACATTTAATGGTCTGTTTTGTTTGAGTTTTCTTTCAAAACCTGAAAGCTTTTGCCTTTCAGTTTAGTTTGAAATGTGTGGAACTGTTTTATTTATCTGAAACTGTTGTATAATGTTCTTCAGCACATCTGTCATGTTCAACCTCTGACAGAAAATAAATCATATTTAAATCAAAAATAACCTTCTGATGTCTTCACATCTAACTTAAGAATAACTGAAAATTTAACCTTGGTGAAAATCGTCTGATAGGAAAAATATTATCGTTATATTATTTTTTTTCTATATTGCCCAGTCCTAGTAGTACCATGGAAATGCTAGTCAGTTTTTCCTTTTGCTACTTAGTCATGACCCCTTTGAGAGGCGGTTACTAGGGCTTGAACATTTTCTACTAATGATAGAGGGACAGTCTCCTTTTTCACAGCTCTCTGTCAAGGAAAATGGACTCTAATTATAATAATGGTGACGAGCTCTGTCTGTCAATACAAAGGCCTGCCATTATCCCAAACATAGCACTATCAATGTCAGTAACAAATCAGTTTTATTTTGTTTGTGTGTATAATGTGGGGAGCATTTTTCCCGAGGATTGTTGCAGTGCGAAATATACAAAATACAAATACCAATCCTGAATTGAGTTTAATTACTAATACAGTTGAACGATAACTAAGCGCACTTAGAAAAAGCAAACAAAGCCGGGCTGCCGCTCAGATGGCCTTGATGACAGTATTATGCAGGAAGAGGATGTGTATAGTTGCTGGGATTGCAACAGTGTCAATAGGGGTGATGATGGGGTGTTGAGAAGGTCGTGCTGTAGATCTATATGACGGGGGGTTGCAGTTTGGGAGAGGCGTGCGATGATGGTGGGGGGGTGGATGGGCTGGCCAAGATGCTGTATTCTGCCATTTCCTGTCCTCCAGCTGTGAGGGCCATGACTGCCACAGCACTATTAGGGGGTCCAGGTCACCGCCTGCCGAGTGCTTCATTGTTAGCTGCATGCTTAACAGACAGAGAGGGGAGAGAGAGGTCCAGCCTCTATTGTGGCACCGTTGCAAAACAGCAGAGGAGACGGAGGGGAAAAAAAAAACATCTGATGACTGTATAATTACACAGTGAATGCAGTCCCTCCCCCCCAAGCATCTTTGCCTTTTTTCTATTCATTCCTTTCTCTCCCCATGTCTTTCTTTTTTTCCGGTAAAGTGTCTGCTAATTAAGCACTTCCATTAGGCAGCCTGTAATTGGCTTGAAAAGTAATGACAAGCAAGTTTATTTACAAGGTAATTAGAATAAAGGCAGTCTTTGTGCTGATAATAATCATTTACAACTCCAGTAGAGAACAGAGAAAAAAATCCCAAATAACTATTATTTGATGCAGAGGCTGGTCAGTACACTATACAGCTGTAGTTATCTGTGTTTTCTGGGCTCTGGAAACATGTTGCACTCTTCACCTGGTCTGCGCTTCCCTTCATTTTGCCCCTGTTTTTTTTTTTCTCCACTGTGCAAATAAAGGCTTTTCTCTTAAATGGATGAGTTTGAGTTAAATCAAAGACGACATGCTGAGCAGCTTTCTTCATCTCTTCCCTCCCTACCTTCATGTCATCATTACGCTGAAGGTACAGAACTGGTTTGTCAGCTGAAAGCTCCTGACTCTGCTTAGTTGCTGCGATGGCTGGAAGGGAAGAGTCAGATACTGTGTTATTCCAATAATGTACAATTTTCCTTTCACTGTGGATTGGAAGAGAGATGTAATAGAAATGGCACAGTCAGGGAGGAAGAGTGACAGAGAAAAAAATGAGAAAGAGTGAGTGTTAGATCGGGGGTGGGTGGGTGTGGGGGGTAATGCCCATGCACTTGGACATCTCTGCCCTCCACTTTCCAGGCAACAGATGGAAACAGTGTATTAAGGCACCCAGGGGCAACCCTGGGCACCGTGGCATAGCGGAGGCATGGCCAGGTTCAGGGGGAGCAGGTGGGCATCTGTTCCATGCCCTTAATCGCTTGCCGCACCCGCTATCCCTGTGGTGAGCTTGGCTTTTTGTGGCTGTGTGTGTGCGGGTATGTTGAGGGAAGTATTTATATCTGTGTACAGTATGGGTGTTGCTGTGTGTGTCACATCTCTGCTGCCTTTAGTCAGGGGTAAGGGGGATTTACCTTCTTGTTGCAGGCTAGTTTCACAGGTAGAAGCTTAGGAGGTGATGTTCAGGAGCTTACATTTTCATTACCACCTTTTATTCACACCAGAAACACAGTGTTTTACATTAATGAGAGAAGCAATGTAAAGCCTGTGTGTGTGTGTGTGTGTTTGCGATGCAATCTTATAACGTGACACAGACTTCAGATTCTGTGATAGTCACTACTTTCTCCTTCTATGGGGTTTCTGAGGTGAAACAGGTATAACGCAGTTGGAGGTGACTTAATGAAGTAATGTTTGACAAGGGTGATGTTTTGACCCCCACTGCTGATGACTCAGATTACACTTGTTGACATATACTCATGTGTCATTTCATTCTAATTAAATAGCTGCAAACAAGGTGAAAGGATTGAAACAGTTGGAAACATTGAACCGCAAGACATGACAAACAAGATGAATATTGGAAACATATCATTAGAGTGCAAGTATGTAGGTCAGGTAGGTCAGTGGAATACAATATGTAATGACTGACTTTTTTTTTTTTAACTGTTTTAATGCAGAAATGCTGTTGTCATTTTAATGAAGCACAATTAGCATGCTCTGTACTTAACATCTGTGAGGGATTGCATCTAAGTATGCATACAGTGCATACAGTAGATTGATGATGATTTCATATCTTACCATGCGTAACAGTTTCTCCAAAGAGACATGTAAGACACGCATTAGGACATCACAAACAGCCATGGGTGTGCATAGATCTACATCTTATCACTCTTTAAAAGATAATAAACCACAGACAGTCTGTCACTGTTTTTGTGTTGAAGCACCAGTGAACATTCTGTTCTTCTCTTTGTCAGTTGTGCCAAGTTTTTGTACGCAGCTTTTAAGTATTGAATGGGGCCTTAAGGTAACGTAAACAGCTTTTGGTAGATATGATTGGCAGTCATGTTTTAAAGCCAGTCTAATTCCATTAAGCTATTGATCTCCCTGCCTCAGCTTTGGCCCTGTACTGGCTATGAATACCTGTTTACTTTGCCCTGGCCCTGGGCTCCAGCTCCAAATCACGCTGCCTGTCCGTCTGCCCGTCTGTTCACCAGTCTTACAGTTGGAGAACTTTTCGGATATCCTTCAACATGGTGGGAGTGCATAGTGGATGAACAAAGAGCAGCAGCTTGCACACTGCACAACAATTCAAGGGAGCTGAGCTGATGCTGCCAAAAAGAACAGCTATAATTCCTTACAACTATAAAAAGATATGGTCTGTCTTTTAGAAAGTTGATCATAATTGCCTATTACCCATAGTTCTGAAAACTAAATCAGACATTCAAGCTTATTTATACTGTCCTAAAAGATTTTTATGTGTTCCTGCGTTCGTGCCTGGTTGTCTATCTATCTTTGGCTTTCACTGTACTTTCTGACTCATCCCTTGTCATCATTTTGTGCACTATATTCATCTATTGCCTTCTGGCTGTATCTCAGTCCAAAATGATCTGTATGAAAAAAAGTATATTACTTGCTCTCCCTGCCTTAGCAGCACACTTTATTGCTGTCAAACCAAGCTTGAGATTTGGTAGGAATCGGGAGCAGGGGGGGTGGGGTGGGTGAGGGGAGAGGGAAAAAGAGATGATGATGGCTCAGGCTCGACTGGAGACTTAGCTGTTGTTTCACTCAAGTTTTACTGAGCAAATCATTTGGTTGACTGGCGTGGTGTGTGTCTTCTTCCTCCTCGTTGTATTCCCTCCCATGTTCTGTCCCACTCTGCCCCCTGCTGCTTTCCTCCAGATGTGGGGTGGTGGTGTTGGTGGGCTTTGTGTTTGTGTTTCTGTGTGTGCGAGTAGCTGTTTTCTCCATGTCCTGTCGGTCATAAGCAGGGGCATAAACGCTGATAACTCACCACAGCTTCTGGATCATTGAGCTGTGAGGGTACAGATTGGCCAAATATGTGGCCCTACTCCAGCAGCATCATCCAAATGCAGTGGGTCTGTGAGTGCTACTGCTGTTTGTGTGTACGTGTGGAAATTGTCCTATTTTACAGTCAATGAGGAGCCTTATGAAATTTTAAAATTGGTCCTGGAAAGTTTCCATCTGCAGTCGCACCCAGACCACACACACACACACACACACACATATATATATATGTTGACTATA
>JAPSES010000258.1:21877352-21913156 GCA_029822895.1 Maxillicosta whitleyi
TATATATACACGATATACACTATATACAAACAAATTTTTTAATTTTAATTTTTTCCATTGGATATAATATTTTTCATTGTTTGTGTTTATTTGTTTGGGAATGGGATTTCTGTGCAGACAGAGTTGGTGCTGCAGCCTTTGGCCTGTGAGCAATGGGTTCAATTCTAGCCGTGACAGGAGTGTCCACACCAGGTTCTTCAGAGCAGATATTTTAATCCATCATGTGTACGTGTCCCACTAACATCTGGCTTTTGACTTCTTTTCTTGTTAGGGTAAAAAAAAAAAAAAAAAAGAGAGAGCGAGCTAATGTGAAATAACTGTAAACCTTAATGTAATGCAAATTCAATTCTACATTATTACACACTTGCATGTTTAAGAAGCTTATAAACACAAATTATTCCAAAGCAAACAGCTTTTTAAGTCAGCATTATTTTAATCACATACAAAATTCTGTGCATAGACATGTCACCTAGTTTGGCACCTCGTATTAATTCACTCAGCACTTATGGATAAGACATGGCAATAAGAGAACTAATCTGAGCAAAGGGGATGTGCGGGGATGTGCATAATTGAATTCTGTTCTATCACATGTTATCTGTTTACTTTATATATCTGTGTGTGTCAATGATTGGTTATGGACTGCCACTCACAGAACTCTGGGTTACAGTCACGGCCCAGTGTGCAGCACAATAAAAGCAGCTGCCTAGTGTGCCTTTGAAGACGAGTTCAGAGGGAGCGGTGTACACATGCTTGTAGATCACTAGCGTAAATTCCTCCACCTGACATTACACAAACATTGCATTCACACTCACACACCTATGCGTTTACATAAGAATTCATGCAAAACAAGCATAAAGGCTGCTCACACACAGATGCTAGTTCACATGCTCAGATGCATGTGGTCACACACACGTACAACCGACACACACGTGCGGTGTTTCCCCAGATAGGTGGTTTCAATCCAGACACAGTCCCGACATTCTTCAAAGAGTAGGCTCCACTGGCCCCATTTCATTTTTTTTGTCTTGTCTGTCTTTTCTCAGAGACAGATGTACTGTATGTTCTGTTGAACTACTGAATCGAAGAGAATCGCTCTGTTTTTGTTCTAGGATACGTCAATCACAATCCATCAATAAACCATCTGGCACCTATTTGGCAGTGGGTAGTATTTTTACATGGCATGATCAAACCAACTTTATAATAGTGATTATTTGGCAAAAAATAAGTACATTTATTACATTTCAAGTACTGCGGTTTCATCCAAATCGTTCTAATATGCCATTAAACCTGTAGTAGGAGGAAGCATATGTTAAAAATATTGTCTTTTTTATTATTTGACTAGGAAGGCTCATTTTGCATTTAATTTCCACTGAAAATAACACACTTTGATGTGATTTACGCTTGCATCCACACTAAACAAGCTTATTCTTTATAAAAATGTTGTGTTTTGACACATTTTATCTGAAGCTGCAGTTCCTGATGTATGGATAATGCATTTGATCATATTTCAATTAACTGCTGAGCCCCGACCTGTAGTCACAGTGGAAAATCAAGACAGCCTAAAGACATTCACAGAAATCACTGCTACAGCGTTATAGTGGCATGTTTTCAAGTTGACCATGTATGTGCGGCCATAGGAGTAATACATCTAAAGCCTTTCACCATCAATAAGAGCGGATAATTTGACCTGTCTAAAATATGTTCTGACACAACAGGGCAACTGTAGCTACTGTAGCTTTGTGGCTTGAAATTCTATCATGTTTGTATCGTCCCACATTGAATATGCAATCAAATCGCTCCCCTAGCAGATGAAATGGCATCCAGTTGACTCTCATATCCTCCACATGCATGATGTGAATGCGCCTCATCGTGTGTGTGTGTATGTGTGATGAGGGGGTTGTACCAACCCCTGGGATCTGGTCTGTGATGAAACATTCAGGAGGAGTTGCCAGAGGAGTGTATTCAACACCAAGCTGTAAAATGAAGCTCTGGAAAAGCAATCTCCAGTCACAGAGACCTATTGCTTTCATTACCACCAAAGCTCTGTGCATCAAAGGCTGTATTTTACTAAGATAAATGCTATGTTGTGAGTCGTGGACGGTGGGAGGGTCTACACGCTCATTTGCATATTTTATACACGCATGCTGCAAACACAAAGAGCTGGATAAAACATTACCAGAATCTTTATTTCATTCTGAACCTACTATAATGTATAGCACACAGCCCATACAGTAAACTCATCTCACACACACTAAATGAAGATAAATCGATTACATTAATTGTACAGTATTTGTCATAAAGCCACAGATTAATGCCACTGTTTGCTGATTCAGACCCCGTAATGATTTATGAGCACTTTTACAGTAGATAATTTTCAGCATGCACATTGGTCATTTCAAGGCACTGCATGTGGAAATATGAATGTAAGTGTTCAAGTATGCATGCAGCTGTGGCGAGCCCAGGCAGTAAACAGAGAGCGAAGGTCCACTCGTGTGTTTGCGGAGGTGAGTGAGAGAGCAGTCAGCATTTATTTAGCTAATCAGGCAAATGAGTGTCATAAAGCAAGCCAGAGGCATGAAGAGAGCAGAGTGCAGCACAGAGGAAAACCATCAGAAATTTCTATTTCCTTTGGGAGCAGAAGAGCCAACCCCACCCACATACTGCACACAACATTTTGGCAATTAAACATTGACTGATGCCCTGACTGATCAAGGTTACTGGGCCAAGGTGAAGCCCAGTGAACAGTGTCACATTGCTTTATGGTTCCTGTCCCATAGGTCTCCTGCTGCTCAGACCCTAATGCAATCAGTACATTGACACCGTCCTCAGCAGAAAAATGTTAACACAGTACAAGTAGTTTCATTAGGTGGTTTACGCAGTGATGAACTTCTACAATGACCGGAAATGGTTTCATGTTTCTGCCATAGCGACGTGGGCGGGGTACTAATGCAGACTGAAACTGTTATGGTGACCACCTGACTAACTTTTCCAGTACTATACACTACACCAAGAGAACCAGAAACTCCAGATTGAACTATTGTGATTTCTTGATGAGTGGTGTAATTCCATCATATACATATTATATGTATATAAGAATATAAGAATTATCTATGGATTGTTTAATAAATACTGGAGGTTTCACTTCATACATTATAGCTCACATATTTCAGGTAAATTTGTGCTCTCTATGTTTAATATGCAGGGACATTTAAATTCACTCTTAACTAACCTGTATTCACTTGAGTCACTGTATTGACCTGCTCTTAGATTGTGCTACTGATTGTTTTGAAACAGTTGGATTTAAGAGTTTAATGGACTTTTTTTTGAGTGAACACTTTGATAGACCCACTAGTTCCACAAGGAAGGTCCAAACACTTGCTGACACCTGTTGTGCTGCCTAACCACTCCAACAAAACACTTGTTATGGAACACATTTTCAATACACACACACACACACACACACACACACACACAGACATAAAGTAATAATGAATTGGAAAAGTTTCGACAGTGAAAGCAAAAATCATGTACAAAGTGGTTCAACTAGAATACCTGTACCATTACACTTGTACTGAATGTTTGATGTAAGCATTGCTGCATGGAACTGTGTGATATGTGACACTTATCAGTAATGGTAACATTTTTGGTGAATGTACAGGCAGGTAGTGAGCATAGAGGCCTCTGTCTGCATGTGCTGTCTTCTGCCAGCCACACAGACCAGATCCCAAGGGAGAGATGCAGGTTAATCAGACATGTTGCTCTGAATTAGAGTTTCACAACCTGTCACCACCACCACCCTCGCTGATTTCCTCGGCCTGCCGTCCTCCATTCGGTGGCTTCGCGACACCATGTTGCTCAGCAGTAATGGAAATAACCGCCGTGTAATAGACTTTTTTGTCGTATCCAGTGGTGTCAAAGCAGCATGGGTTTCTTGTGACATGGCTATTGATTCCTGATTGGATCTGCTCACCAGAAAGGTTAGGGATGTAGAGGAGAGATGCAAGACCAGGCCTGGGGCTAATGGGCCAAGAGGGCAAGGCTGAAGGGTAAGGCCAGACCTGGATAGACCTCTTTAATCACCCTGTCTTTTAGGTAAATGACTCATTTCATTATGATGATTTACTGGAAACCTCTTCGTCAGTCAGCCTGTTATTGTGTGACTTTTTAGCAGTCTGCTGTTCCCTTTTGTTTTCTCCTGAGCTGTTTTATTTTCTCTTGTTCCCCCTTCTACTCTTCATCCATCCATCTTGCTGTCTTTCTCTCAACTAGCCTATCAGAGAGAGGGTCATAACTCAGGTCATGTCTATAAAACCGTCAGGATGGCAACGTGCGTGGACCTTGCATTATGGGTTCAGCTCGGACTTCATTACCGCAATTAGACCGAGGTGCTGGTGCCTGGCTTAATGGGCAACTGCTTAGCCCATTTGCCACAGTGTATTTCTTTTTACCGCCGTATGACTGCAAACCACAAAATACTGCAAGAATCCATTAGACAGTCTTCTCTAAAACACTCGCTTAGTGCTGCCATGCTCACTTCCAAAAATTAGCAACAAAGAATAATTGCAATAGAGTGCACAACAGAGCCAAATTGATATGTAACAGAATGTTGCTGCCTGAGAAGAGAAACAAGATGCGACTTACAGACAGGCTTTTGTTCCTCTATTTTTTATTTATTTTTTTATTTTTTTTGGAATATTTGGTTGGCAAAAGTTTCAGAGACAATAGGCTCAAGCGAACAAATAAATAAACAAAACGGAACCAGGCCTAATCTAATATGTTAAAGCCTGTCAGAGGAGTGGGGAGCCTGGGGTGGGGGGTTATTGTGCATATGAAAGGCCACTGGAGGATTAGAGTGAAAGGCCAGACATGGAGAGAGACCAACATAATAACGGAAAACCAGCCGTTCAGAAAAGCATAACAATGTAGGAGAAAAAGGAAGGAGAGGAGGTTATGAGAGAGAGAAAGAGAGGGAGAGAGAGAGGGAAAGAGACAGACATTGCGGGAAGACCAGAGACTGTATTTTTAGGAATTAAAGATTTATTGAGTGGTGAAAGAGCAGCAGGGGTGAAGAGAGTAAGAGTGGATGGGAGAGAAGATTGAACCTGCCCGATCATTTCAAAAGACCTGAGTGGAAGCCTTTTTGTCCTTTATCATCACTGTTTGAAAAGCATGTCCCAATTAGGACGAAAGACGAGCAGAGAATAAGCAGGCATAAGCACACAAGCCCACATGGACGCGGCTGGGTCTGCCGGGTTTCTCGTACCTGGTCTGAGGTCTGTAAGTGAGCAGCTGTAGTCAAGAGATTGACCTCCCTTCTGCAAGGATCCTTCATTAATTCATAGACCAGTGGACCCGGGTGCTTTCAGAGCACCAGGTGTGGCCTTGAACGATGCCTGTTAAAAAAAAAAAAAAAGAGCTCATTTCCATTCTGGGGACTTTAAGCACTTAGGCTTGTTATGCCCAGTAGGGCAGTACAGTGCAGTATGGAGTAGAGCAAGCAAATCAGTGTGTGAACCAAGCCAATATGAGTCACATTGCTTAAAACTGAACAGGAGCACAGGTACTATGGCCTCCGTCTCTGTGAGTCGCTTTGGTCTTTTGTTACTGACTAGCTAGGTGAGTGACTTCCAGACAGGCTGGGTTATAGATCCCTTAGTTTCATTAGACCAGTCCAGCACACAGAGCAACACCCCCCCTCCCCTCTAACCACACCCCCTTCCCCTAAAATGGAAGCATTAATATGCACCAGCAGTATTTCGCCTATCCTCTTTAGCACCTAATCAGATTTTATTCAGATTTGCACAGCTGTAGTTCATGTATTATGCAGCATTAATTGCTACTTCAATAGTCATTAATAAAGAGTTGGCTGGCCTCTGAATAAGCGATGATGCAGGCTGATGATGAGGTGTGTGAGAGTTGGAGGGCATGGTACACGGCCTGTCATCTCCTATAATCTATGTCCTTCAAATGGTTATTTATTTCCTTATTGTGCGCTATATTATGATGTCAACGAGGACTATGGCATTAAACATAATTATAGCAGTGGCAGCGTTGGTGAGCTGACTTTTACTTTTAAAAGTTTTCTAGGTTTGCAGGGGGCCCCGAGTGCCCTCTGTTGAAAATTCTATTGAAATATTTGTTTGCACGGCTCAGTGGCATTTAATCTCCTGTTGTTCATCAGTTTCCGCTTGATTTATTTCTTCACCTTCGCCTATTTATTGAATTTAATTACACCTCAAATCCCAATGCAAACCTGCTGCTGTTAAGGGCTGAGGGAGGTGGGGAAGGAAAGAGGAAAGGGGAGGAGGACGGGGAGCCGTGTGGAGTATAAAACATGACTCAGACAAATAGCCCACTCCTTTCAAAGACATACAGTATGTGCCCCCTTTTTATTTAAGCAAACGCACATGTAGACAAACACACATAGACACATGCGCACACAAATTAACCGGCGGGGTGAGTAAATCAGCCTAAAGAGCAGTCCAGTAAGACACACATCCTCTAAAATCCTGGCAAATGGTCTGCAGTCTGTCTGCGGCCTCACCGACCACATAAAATATCGGCTAGTTAATTAGGCAGTAATTGTGCAATGTGCTCTCCTTTTTATGTGCCATGCATTGAGCCATAAAGAGGCCAGTGTGAGGATGGCTGCGAGAGAGGGACACTGAGGTATGTGCCATAGCTTCAACCCATTTTAAGTCTACAATATGGCCAGAGGTCACATATATTTCTTTTTTGAAGGGGAGTATAAGAAGCCCAGCCCCCTCCTGTATTTCTTTGAAAGGGCTAATGAAAGAGGCAGTCACCTTAACTGGCCCTGTGCCTTTCACTTCCCTCAGCTATATCAGTATATAAGTCATTTTGTACCACGTAACATTAATGCTGTCAGTGTGGTTTTTGATCAAATTAAATTCAAGGCTGTTTGCACCATAAGCTCTATGTAAATGGTTGACATATTCAGAGTTTGTTTTTTTTTTTTTTTTTTTTTTTCCAGTGAATTGCTTAAATATACAAGTCAGAGGCAGACTGAAGATGGACTTGCTTTAAAATGTAACACTTTTTAAGGTTATAAAAAAATGAAGAAGTCTGTGAAGGGACCTGAGATGGAGCTAAAGGTTTACGGAGGTCTGCACATTTTGTTAAAGCTCTACATTTGTGATGTTGCAAAGTGCCAAACTTACTACTGAACCTAATGGTGTCTACTTTGTATTTGAACATACCCACTGGCAAAAAAAAAAAAAAAAAAAAATCAAATATAAATATATATAAATCATATATGCTTGAATAACACCCTGTATTCACTCGTGGAACTCCGTATTAAATTTGGTTAAAATCTTCTTGTAAAACCTGTCAAAAGCATTAAATTTAAGCCTCATACCTGTAGTCACCTGGCAGTTTATGTTCACCTCAAAGCCCTCACCCTCATCCAGACACGATACTTTGTACATATTTGCTGAATACAGCACAGACGACAAAGCAGAGCCGGCGTTGCAGGCTGTTGGATTAATTGTGCTCTGTCCACTGGTGATTGAATGACTGTGGACAAGGTCATCAGGTTCATATGTTAGAGAAGAGACAGGTTTTATGCTTTCCTTCAGGAATGTAAAGGGACTATTTGAATGATGACGATGCTTGTGCATGTTAGAATGTGTGCATCTAAAGTTAGGTTCCTACAGTTAGAGCATGTGCATTATTCACTCCTACGGCATCCCACTTTGTGTATTTATGTGTGCCCATGTGCTTTTGTGTCCTGAGGTTAGTTTGTGTGTTAGTGTGTGCTTGTGTGTGTGTGTGTGTGTGTGTCTGTGAGCACTACAGGGCAGTGTGTGTATGTGTGTGAGTCAGTGCTGCTGTGCTGCAGGGCCAGCAGAACACAGCAGTGAGACAGAGATGTGACAGTGATGGCTTCTTAGCCCCGGGCCACAGCTGGGAGGCCTGAGACACACCCACGCTACTGACCTTCACTGTCACCACCACAGCGCACAAACACACACATGCACACGCACGCAAATTCACCCACATGGGTCCGTGTTCTGGCAGTCGTAGCACTCAGTATGGATATAGCAAAAAAAGAAAAAAAAGACTCACTGGACACATGGGCACGCACAAACTTCACAACATGTGCAGTTTCACACACACTAACACGCATACATGGGCATACATGCTGCTCCTTTTCCACTCCCCCCTCCCCCGTTCTCTCTCTTCTTTGCAGTGAGTCACAGCTTATCAGCCCGGGCACAATGATTCACCACCAGTGTGAGTAAGCTGCTTTCTGCATCTAGCTTTGTCTCTCAGACCAACTCCATACTCATAACTCATTATCATCCATACTCACCCCCTCACCCCGGCCATTTCATCTCACACCCCCACACTGTCTATCTTGCTCTGCCTTCTATGATTTTTCTCTCCCCCCTCCACTTTCATCCTAAACCATGATTTTAGATGTCATACCCATGACAGTTCCTTTTCATGGCTACTCTTACCTTCAGTTGGGTATCATCTGAGGTTTTTTTTTTAATATATGTATATATAGATATCAGTACTAAATAATAAAAGATTACTGCTTCCTAATATTACCTGAATCTAAAAAGTGCACTTCATCAAACTAGATACAAAATGGAGAAATGACGCATGGGGCAAAGAGTAGATGAAGAAAAAACAGACAGATATAGTTTTACAAGTCACAATGCATACGTAGGGGTGGGGGTGGGGCTTGGGGGTTTAATAAATTAATATAGATAGCAGGAATTCTGTCCATCCCAGATTTCTGTCCAACTAATATCTCAGATTATTCACCTAATTCTTTTCAAATTCCAAACACACGTTCTCAAAATATGACTTCCTTTCAGTTTTTGCATTTCATATAAATGTTTAAATTATTTTTCAAAAGATTGAAAGTTAAGCTTTAAAACTAATCCCCAGGTGGGCAGGGTACCAGTGAGCAGGAAGTATTGTTCTACGGGGGTGTTAGTATTATTAAAAAGTAGCTAAAAGTTAGAGCAAAATTATCACAGAGAAATTCTAAGACCTATTTGAGGTTTGCTGGTATAACAATTTGATAAAGTTATTAAATAGAAACTTCTTGGGTATTAGTGAATTAGGCACTGTTACTAGTAAAGGACAATTAGTACCCTCTTTTAGTTTGACTACTTTTAGTTTTCAGAATGAATGACTAACCTAGGACCTTTGGCTAACGGAATATTTTCAGCTCGTCTGTGAGTCCAAGCAAATATTTGGGTGTTAATGTGCCTTTTGAAAACAATAAATACACAGGGTTACAAAATGATTCAGGGACAAAATGTTATAAAACCTGTGAATCCCACATAGTAGTGCCTGAGGTTGTCACAGTAATCTGTTGAACATGGTGTTTAACAGGTTTTTTTTCCCTAACTTTATTCTTTACTGTGAAGCTACAACTCTGGCAGGTATTCGTCAGAGAAAAGCTTTCCTCCACTTTAAGGTCTTAAGTCCTTAGTAATAAAATGGGCTCTAGAGACTGTGATGACCTTTTGTAGCTACGTTTTAGTTTGAAACAGTTTTCTTTATCCTCATTTTTGTCTTCTGTGCTCTTGCTTATCCTTTCGTAACATCTTTGCCATTGTAACTTTCACACACTTTTACTTGGTGAAGGTTAAGATGCACTGGCCTTCACTGGACTTCTTAAGTGTTCTTCAGAGTTAACAAACAGACAGCATTTTGTACAACTTTCTTGCCTTCTTACAAAATCTAACCACTGTACTTGTGTCAGCACTGTGTTCTTGTAACATTGCTCTTGTGACACTCATAAAAGGTGAGCTGTGTATCCATACCGTGCTATCTATAAAGCCTGTTTGGATAAGTTTACACCACTCATAAACAAACAAACAAAAAAAAAAAAATTAGCTAGTGCTTTATAAATAAACCTAACCCAAACTCTTCATTAACCCATAAAGACACAAACCTAAACTGTTTAATACATGTTCATGCACTAATCCTATCAATACATATAAATAATCGGTGTAAAATACAGTTAATCGTCTTTTTGTTGTCATCAGATATGACCCATGTGGACGTTCAGATGTTCTGTAGTGAACATGGAAACACTAGCATCTTCTACATCATTGATTCACCAGTAAAACCCATGGAGTTGGATCCAATGACAGTGGATGGAAACATTTGGTTTATGTTCAGTTAGTGGGATATTAACTGAAAAACTATCTTTTTCTTCAGTTTTCTCTGTTTTGATATAACCTTTGAATTTACTCTGAGTTTTTAGCGTCTAAATCAAGATAGGAAATTAGATATAGGAAAATTTACATATACAGTGCAAAGTGGAAAAATACATCAGATAATATTATAATAAATGATAATAAATTACTTGAAAAAGATTAGAGAAAAAAAATAATTTGGGAACTGACGCAAAATTAACACTGAGTCTTTATTGGTTAAATGTACTTTAAATCCAGCTGTTTTCACATGTTCCATTTACTTGGCACCAGAATGTAAGTATATAATTCAGTGTTACCATTTGGTTAGTGCCATAGTGCTCGGTGTAAAGGGCTGTAAGATTTCCAAGAGGATGTTCCCGTATATAGGTATATACAAGGTGATAATGACTCTCCTTGGCCTCTCAGCTTCTCTATAAATATTTATACCTTGGGTGGGTGGTAAGACTACAGGTTGTCACGTCCTGCGCTTGATTCTTCTGTCACATCAGTTGTCAGATTGAAGTATGATGGGCATAAGTATGCATCCAGCAGATGGGAAAATTATAAATTTAATTTAGTCATCCACAATCATGTACTTCTGAACCCGCAGGCTTGGAAATTTTAGGTCACATTTATTGTTTTTACTGGCAGTAATCATGATTGCTGGCTGTATCTTCACGACTATTTCCCATTCATATAGTGTGAGCAAATGAAAAATGTATCTTTTCCAGATTTACATTTAAAATCTATTAATATAATATTGCATTAAACCACATCTCACTTAGTTTTTCAAGCTAAGACTTCCAGAGGACATACCAGAATCTGCTGTAAATTGCTTTGCACATATTATACACTGGCTCTACCTACACTGCTGTACATAATCTAGTACACATTGGCAAATAGTTGTTAGTGCGTCCTCCGCAGCAGTGAATCCCTTGCTGCTTTGATACCATCAGACTACAGACTAGGTGTTGGTGTGTTGTAACAGTGTCACAATATACTATGAAGAGTGCTAACAAGTGTTTTTCTATGGTTAGTTAGTCTATTACGCACTGCAGGGAAATATCTTTGATGGTACGCAGAAGAACAGAAGACGATCGGTGATAATAGGGCACAGGAGAGGAGAACAGGTTTTAATGGGGCAGAAAGGAGGCGATATGTTTGTGTATCTTAACCACAACAGTACCATCAGTAGCGCCTGCGCTTTCCTTGATCCACTGAAACAAAATTGCACAAACACAGGGGATGCGAGGCGGCCCCCAACCCCCTTCTTTTATATGCATATGTTTTTGTGGATGCCTTTAAGAATTCTCAAACAAAAACTGTTGAACCTCATTGTACATTCCTCTGTGTATTTTTCCCCAAACCAGGAGAACTTAAGCAAATTAGATTGGTAATATATTAAAAAAAAAAAAAAAAAAAGAAGAAAAAAAAGCTTCTTGTTTGAAATGCAATCTGCACTTACAGGGAGCCATCAACAAAGAGTCATTGTGTTCTTTTACTGCTTTATGACTGTTCAAGTTAGATGTAATGAATGAATGAAAAGGACACATGCAGAGATGAAAACTCCAGAGTGCCCGTCTCCAAAGGAGAAGATCTGTTGTGTTTGATGAACAGTCAGTGAACAAAGTTTTTTTTTTTGGTCCCTCTTCTCATTATTCCCTCTCTCTTATTCATTCATGCATCCAGCTTCTTTGTGCACATTCTCTCTCTCTTCATCTCCCTTTTTACATTTTTTCAATTAACTGGAAAGACCATAATGCCTAACTTTTCTTTATAATGTGAACTATTACAAATGCATAATTGACCATTGTCCTCATGTCAAAAATACTATAATTGTAGCCAGGTTTTTCTTTGTAAACTATCATTAAGAAGTCACTGTGGTTTTTGTAAGTGCTTGTTTCAGGGTAAATCAGTTTGTTTCTCTACTGTCTCATGTTGAGTACATCTTGAGGAAATTACCTTCACATTTAGAAGTTGATGCTAACTATTTCAGGAGAATCCTCACAACAGGTCGAAGTCATCAAAACAAACTAATTGCCTCAGTTTAATGGAGGATTTTTTTTTTTACTAAGATGAGCAGTAGAAGGTAGAACTGTTATATAAAAGTACTTAAAACTTTGCAATTTTGTGTGTATGTGTATGCAGGTGTGTGTGTGTGTGTTTGTTTATAGCAGCGTGTGTCATAAAAAAGACACATTTAGTCCAGTAAAGGGGACATACTGCCATTGTATTGCTGAGCAAGGCAGCTGTCAGCCACATTTAAGGTGCATATTATGTACTGCATTAGCCAAAACGCACTGGTGTGTTTGTGTTTAAATGCCTGTGTGTATGTGTACGTATGTTGGTATGTACTCTGTGCCCGTGTGTGCACACAGTACATGCAACTGTCAGCACACTACAGCACGGTATATCAGGTCCATGCAGCACCATTAGATCTTTCTATGACATCTGATTTACACGGGCTGTCAAGAGTCCTGTGCTGCTGTCTTCCCTTACTGGAATAACCTACACCTCCCCTGAAAAAAAGCATTAAAACAAAGACTTGAGGGTGTGTGTGTGTGTGTGAGAGAGAGTGTGTGTAATGAAAGCAGAACCTGGGGCAGTGAGTTGTACCACTAACACATGATTTACAGACACACCTAGCCGATGCTGAAGGAAGGAATTAGATAATTAGCTGCTGAAAATATGTGTGTGTGCAATAAGAGGAGACATGTAGTGTTAATTTATGTTCATGCGTATGTAGATGTGTAAAGGGAGCTGTGCTGAGCAAATGCACCAGACTTAAGATTTAATGCATATGTAGCACTTGTCCATCTGCACTCTAGTGGTAGCAGAGAGCTGAAAAGGTGAGCCCTCCATCGTACTCAGGTTTTTCACTCTGGTGGATTAGGGGCATGCTATGTTTGGCGTAAAGCTTCAGCCATTCACACAGTGTCAAGCAATGAGGGTGGGGGTGAGTGTGTTGTTTGTGTATCCTTGCTGTAAGGATAATGATGTGATGAATGAAGAGAGGGAGAGAGAGTGGGAGAAAAAGGGAGAGAGAGGGAGATTTCAAGGCTAATGCCTAGGGGGATGTCAGACAAACCTGTGTATGTGTAATAACCACGGAGGTTAAAATGCTACACCGGCACTAGAGATGGCTGCCAAATATTTTGACATCCACTCTACCTCCTCCGCACAGCTGCTGCTGAGGTTGAGGAAGAGAGGGATGATTTACAGCGGGGAGAGCGATGGATTAATGTGAGTGAGAGGAGGGAGAGACTGGAATGTGAAAGAGAGTGGGCAACAGAGGTGTTGGTGTACACTCTGTAAGAGAGGAAGAGAAAGAAAGAGAGAGAAGGAAAAAGAAAGAAAGAAAGAGAGAAGGAAATAAAAAGAAAGCTGCCTGTTTGCCTGCCTGTCTGTCTCCCTTGATTTCTTTCTCCCAGCTCTCTGTGCCTGAGGATGCGTCCACAGTGCTATTTGTTTCAAGGTTGTTCTAAATGTGACTGATGCGTACAGCCAACGTGCTGTTTGCTTTGCTTTCCTTCACCACAGCTACATGCAAGAAGACTGTCATACTATATGAAATGTGGCAGAACAAAAACTGCGCCACAAATGGCACCGATGGACATTTCAAACAGGGTTATCTCCAGTATAACCTCATACAGGGCTTGAGCGTTTAATGGTATATTCAGATTTCCTCATCCTTGTGAGCCCCTACAAAAGTCCGTTATAGGTTGCGAGATAGGTCACTTGATGCACGGTGTTTATTACCAATTGAAATAGAGGGGAAATTACTTTGCAGCAAATAGGACTCAATGTGTGCGCCTCTTTGTGTGCGTGTGATGCATCCACCGCCCCCCAGGGGCTGTATATATAGATTGTGTCTCTCATCTTCTTTTTATTCTGGTGTGTATGGATAAATAACTCCTGTTCCCTTTAGATTAGCCGTGACCTTTCCACCCCCTCTATATGCACCTAGCAGGCCCTTACAATCCTTATCCCATGATTGCATTGTGAATCCTTCACAGTAACAAATGTCAGCTTCATTGATTGGCCATCTTTGCCCAAAATAACAGACATCTAAAATGAGAGGGGCCGGCATCCAGCGGCCGCGGGGTCCCCGGGCTGTGCTGAAAACGTATATCGTTAGAGATTGCAGAGAAAATAGAAAACCTTACTCATTAACTTCAAGTCCACAGCCCCAAGATTTCATGGATTAATCAATGCTAACCTACTTTATCAAAGACACTTATCTTCCACATACAGAAATCTATGCATGTCCCTGGCCAAGAGGTCGATAGCAGGAAATATTTCACATTGCCCACCCTTTTTCCATCACTAATTCTCCCCCCACCACCCCCTCCCACTTCTCTCTCTCTGTCTTCTTCAGTCATTGCATCTGTGTCTCTACTTTTGCCTAAATGTCCTTGGGATTGGAGTGTGCGTAGAGAAGGGAGACCCATATCAGATAACTTATTGGTTCATTTTGCCCATCTCTTTCCAATAATGTGTAACATTACCAGTGTTATTAGATAGGAGATTAATGGTGCTTGGCCCTGCTCCTCCTCTTCAGGATGGGACATAGAGGAGAAAAGATAAAGGAGAGAGCGAGAGAAGGTGGCGGCGGGGGATGACAAAAAAGGAAGGAGGGAGTGAAGTGAACAGAGGGGGAATAGGAATGAGTGAATCCTCTCTGACTCTGGAGGCCTTAATGTCTGACTTAGCCTCATAGTTAGAGGGTCATTGTGTAGAGCTGACTGACAGACAGCAGAGCCCTGAACTTCTCTACCCGCTCCCCTTTCCCCTCCATCCCTCCTCCTCCGTTCGGCTCCCTCCCTCTCTATATCTCTCCATCTTTCTGAGTACTACCGTTCAGCAGCCTTTGATCCTCCTCCTTCACATCAATCAATGCAGACAGGCCAGAGAAGAGAAAGAGAGAGAAGGATGACTTGTCTTCCAGTGCTCCAGGTGCTGTCTCTGCTATGTCAGGCAGAGGTCTGATGCTCTGTTTATTTATGCACTTATTTATGTATTTATTAGGCAGCGCTTCTCCCCTTCTGTGCTCCCATTTTCCCCTCCACTCCGTAAGAGGCATAAATAGGCAATAGGCAGGATGCTGTCAAGTTATTTGAGTTTACCCGGGTCATAATGCTGTTAACACTGCCAGTGTTAACAACCAAACTGTGTAGGGATGCCTCCTTATCGCTTCTGCTCTTTAAATCGGAGTGGATTTTCGATCTCACTGTATTTCAGCTCTCCTTATATTTGCTCATATTTCGGTCTTTTCCTCTCTCCCTTCACTTTTTTCCCCTCTCACCTGCTCCTCTTTGCTCCTGCTCTCTAATGTATGGAGTAATAACTTGCTCATTATTGGATGTAAGAAATATCTACTAAGAGATTATGCCAGATATAAAAAGCTCACAGGTGATGGGAGTCAGAACCTCTCTGCATCCCTAATGAGGCCTGGGGATTGCCTAGCACGCTCCGCAGAGACTGAGCATCCTCCGCAAGCCCTGCATGGAGGCCTAACTCAGCTTAGCGTGAGACAACTCGGGCCCAGCTCAGCCTGGCTCAGCTCGACTCCATTCAGCTCAGTTCAGCTCTGCTTGACCTTGGTCGGGGTAATTAATGTATTTACTGCAAGCTCATCTGCTCTTGCTCTGTCAGTCATTAGGTCTTGGGAGTTTTGTCGAGCTGCTGCGTTGCTTTTTGCCCCCCTCCCTCCTTTGCCCCTTCTGGCCTCCCCTCATTTGCTCACCTCCTCAACGCAGTCCTAGGGAATGAATGAACTACCTCTCTGGAGCTCGGTCAACGGAGTGCAGTACATTTTTCCTCGCATATTTAGTCCACCTTTGTGCCTGCCAAGAATAGAGAAAATCAGCCAATTATATTCAGATTCCTCTCTCTCCGTTCCAGGCTTTGGGTTTGAGATGTGAGTTATTATTGTCCCAGGTTTATTAGGCTTTGGCCTTGCTTTATTTACAGTCTCTTGTTAGTAATGCTCACTTTTTTTTTTTTTTTTTGCTTAACTTATTGGGCTATTTTTACTCGTAGAAGGTTGGGCTACTATTAATATTTTTGTACAAAGATATGTATTAGTGCACACAGTCACCTTTGTAATGCATGGAAATACAGGTTAAGTCAAAGTGTCATACAGTCTTATATTTACCTCCATTAAAGATATACCAGCAATTCAAATATGTGTCAGATCAAAATATCACTAACTGAGCAAATGTCAAGAATCACGAAAAATCAGTTGATGCATCCATTTATTAACAACACGTTATTTTCACAAACATCATCACCTCTGAACTAGTCTGTCAGAAATGCAAAATAAATGCATGCGCTCACTTAAATGTACTCGGCACTGAAATAACAATTCCCATAAAAACAGAGCAGTGGGAAATGTGTTATATTCAAAGATCTGAAGTAGATAAATGAACAGTGTCCACATTAAAATTCATATAAAACATCTAAACTTTTCAGTACTCTCCAACAAGTAGTTTACCACCACTAGCGTGAATGAATAATGTGATTCAGTGCCTAGAAAACACTATGCTATATATAGCACTATAAAATTCCAATTGGTTATTAATATTTATTATTATTTTCCAACTAGTATTTAACTTTTTGACTCCAGATCTGTTTGTTTTAACAAACCATTTAGCTCTATGTCTGTTATTTATTAATTTTAAAGATACAAGATACCTCATTATAAACCAAAATAGAAAGAAGGCCATGATAGCCAGAGGGTTTGCATTAGTATCTTTAATTTAACGTGGAACAACAATGCACTAGACACAAAGACGTGCATTATAGCTGTTAACTCAGCATGATTTCACCATGTCTCCCTGTATATTTCATCCGTAAGCTGTCGGCGTTAAAAAGTGTTTGTATTTGTAGCCCTTTTTCCCCCATACATAGTATCTGGATGATGGGGAGTCTGGTGGCAGTGCATGTGTCTTACGTTTGTACTAGTTTATATTATTTATATATATGCATATTTCTGTCCATTCCCTAGAAACTTGCAGATGCGAACCCAACCAGAGAATAGGGAGCAGTACTGCCAGGAACCGTGAATCAATTCCACAATTAGCATAACTTTACACATTAGTAAAACAGTAAAAAAAAAAAAGTAAAATTAGTTCAACAAAATTAGTTAAAATTAATTAAACAACATTAACAATACCTCCACTGTACCACTATGTTTGTTATCAGTGACTTCTTCTCAATAAGCATTCCTCTTCTTCAGGGTATTCAGCCAGCATGATAATTCAGAGCAGCGCCCCCTGGTGGATTCACTAACAAATGCTCATTCCAACTAAAGGGATGCATGGAAGTATAAAGGCAGTGACGATGTTTAAGTGACGTACCTATTTACGTATATAAAGCGGGCATAAGCAGGCGTTTAAGGCCCAACTCCCTCAACTCCCAGCAATGTATGCTTTGCTGCCAGTTGCAATTAAATTGACCACCACCACTCCATCAATTGCCCCCACATGGAGGAAGAAAGCAGTAATGCTTTTTTATGTGAGTGAATCAGTTGTTAGACGTCCTCTATTTGAAACAGTGTATTGATATTTAAGGTCAGTGTATTGATAATGCCTTTCAAGCAGAAATATTGTGAGATATGGATTTTTTTTTTCTACCACCACAGTAAAAAAAAAAAAAAAAGTGGGTGGGGGTTCACCATAACAGACATTATTGTGTCCTACAAAGAGGTCTCGGTGAGTTATGATCAATAATATAATTTTTAAGGGTTTGGCAGCACAGTTGAGCCTTTAACATTGCATAAGATTACATTTATATAATTAAAAAAAAAAAACTTGTAAATTATAAATCACTCAACCAATATGTTGCTTGCATGGGGGCAGATTGTTCAACTGACTTGCAAATTTGGCAAGGTAAATGGATGGAAAGCTATGAAGCCCAGTGACAGTGAGGAGCTGAGAAGGAGAGAGGGGAGACAGAGTGGGAGCAGGAGGGGAGACAAGGAACATCTTTGCCCACCACAGGAACAGCGAAGGGCAAATGTTTGAATCATTTAAAACTCCAGAGACAGGGATCTGTTACAGTGGCCAATGGCAACAGGGTCTGTCTGTTGGAGCTCAGTGCACGCCTTGGGCCATCTCTCCTCCTCTATATCCCTCCATCCTCCCATCCTCTATTGCTTAAACTTAATTGGAACAGGAGAAGGACAGGTAGTGGATCCTGTAGTATCAGAAAATGAATACCAACAAAGGAAGACAAATAAGAACAGTAGAGGAGGACAGAAAATGGGGGACAAGATGGAGTGTAAAACTATTTCTAACAGGTCTAATATTTGTGAATGTGAATGCACACTCATACACCACTATACAGCACAGAGCAAGTTATTTATTTATTTTTTTTAAAGTCATCTGGCAGGCTTTATTTGGTGTTTGTTACCCTCTTTGACCTGTGGGGACTATTAAATGTCAGTCCCCTTTAAGTGAAGAAGAAAGACAACTTCACCTAACTTCGGAGGACCTTTAAAGGTCAGACGTCACTGTGGTGACAACTACTGCAACCAACACACATACTCACACATATTCTAAAAAAAAATACCAGAAAACAAACATCCAACAACATGCAGGTAAAAGCCTGAACTAAAATTCCGCTTTGACACAAACTGTACCTGAACCTCTCACTCGTTCACTCCCTCACTTTCTGCTGCACTGTATCTCCGTTTTGGTCTTTGTAAAGATTTTCTCTATTTTCTCTCATGTGAGCTTTGCAAACTGGAAGGTTTTGCTGAAGGCTGGTTGTGTGTGCACGCATGTGTGTTTGTGTGTGTCTTTTCTTAAAGGTTTCACTTGGTATATCAGATATTGATTTTGATGTTTTTATTAAAGGAGCTTGTTTTGTGAAAGAGTACCTGCTCTGAAACAGGAGGCATTCACAGGACACACCGTCAGATTCACTCATGCTCCCTAGTTGATGAAAATTAATGCTCTGTCTAATATTCACTGTGTGTTTTCAAGGCATTGTGTGTATAAATTCATACTATGTTTTTCTGCCTTCACTGAATTTGCGTGTCTGTGTGGTCCAATGACTACTTTTTAGTCATAGCACGGCAATTTATTAGAATTTGTTTGCCCGGCCATGAAGTCTTCATTAGGCAGTCGCAAAGCACACAGAGATGGGGCTACAAGGTCGCCATCCGGCTGTCCAAATGAAGACGCTTCCCTCAATTTAACAACTCTTGGGGGAGCACCACACACACGTATCAACACAGCAATGCATGCATGGCTGTATCCCTCTTACAGACACATATTGTACTGCCATTGCTTCATTCTCACCCTCGTGCTTCTAATCAGATGTCCACGTTTGTATTGATAGAAAGGCTGTGAAATAGCAATTAAGCTCAAAACTAAATCAGAATGCTAAGTGACACTAAAATTTTTCATCAGCAGTGGGTTTTACATAAATGATGAAGAATGAGATTTCCAGTTGATTTGCCTGTCACATGACACTCCACTGGTGGGAAAATGATGCTTCAGTTCAGTGAAATGAAGCTGATTTCATATTCATTCGTGCCTACCATTATAAATGTTCATACTAAGGCTATCATTGCATTGAGTGTTATTTGATCAATTCACTACAAACAGTCCTCCCAGACAGCTTTGTTGTATCTTTCTTTGCCTATTAAGCTGTTCATTAAAGAACAGCCTTGTCTGGGCCTACAGGGTTTGTGTATGTGTATGTGTGCGTGTGAGTATGTGTTCGTGCAGGTACAAGTCTGTGTAGTGTATTTTGGGATGTTTGTGTGCTGAAGTGGGAATGTGTATGTACATTGTTATGCATATGTGCAAGGCTTTGTGCAGATACACGTGGGAGTGTACGCATGTTCTGTATGTTTGCATACTCGGCCCATTATCCACGCTTTGTGGCACTGTGAGTAGGGATGCAGATTTGTTTCTGTCAAGGTTAATAAATGAAGAAATCAAGGTGAGGGTGTCTCAATCCAGACACAAGGACACTGGGAGAAGGGGGGGATCAGACACCCAGCTGGTACCTCTGAAATTTTAATTAGGCCCTCTCTTTATTTCCCCTCCACAGCCAGACATTGTGGTCGAGTATTCCGACAATCAGTGGGACTATTTTCTCCTGCAGTATTACCTAAGCCAGTGATGGGATGCAGGGGAGCTGTGGTTTGGAGTTTAAAGGCTTCACACCCCACCCCACCCCACCTACCCAGCACCCACCCACGCACACACACCTCCTTTCCTCTCATCTCCTCCTCACTCAGTCCCTATCCTCTTCTAAACACACATGGTTTATTGGGTAATTGTGCCACTCTGTGGTGTCATTGTAAAGTATGTGCTGTGTGCGGAATACACAACTCTGCTCAGTTTAATGGAAATGCATGGAAGTTTACAGTAAAGTGGGTGAGTTTATCACTGCATGGGACTGAGCTGGTGTAGTAGACATCGTTCAAACCTTCCCACTTGGCCTCTCAAATACACTAATAATATGGATACCCACATGCAATTGTCAACACATTTACAAACAACTTTAAATATGGAAAAATATGCTTCTTTTTTTCATATTGTCATAAAATATCCTCGGTGGTGCAGTGGATAGCAATTGTGCCTCACAGCAAGAAGGTCCTGGGTTTGATTCCAACACAAGTTGATGGAGGTGGAACCTTTCTGTGTGGACTTTGCATGTTATCCTCGTGTCTGTGTGGGTTTCCAGGTACTCCAGCTTCCTTCCACCATCCAAAGACATGCGTTGATAGGTTAATCTAAATTGCCCATGAATGTGAGAGGGGTTGTTTGTCTCTATATGTTCAGCCCTGAGATGAACTGACAACATGTCCAGGGTGTACCCCGCCTTTTGCCCATAAGTAGCTGGTATAGGCTCTAGCAGCCCCTATGACCCTAGCGAGGATAAAGTGGGTTCAGATAATAAATCAATGAAAAAATGTGCTTGGTTTTTGTTTTATTTATTTTATTTTTTTGCTTGGTTTTTAATGATGTCTACATGCAGGTGTATATCATAGTAATTATTTATGCTTACAACAGCTTTAAAATCAACACTGGAACTCTTCCTTATACATCTAAATAAGAAAAGTCTTCATTTTGTTGAAAGTCAAAGCATGTGTTCAGCAGGTTTTGTAGTCAGGTCCTATGGCTCTACTTCGTCCATATGCTTTTTAGTCTGGTTTGAAAATGCTGTTGAATTTGATTTTGAAATAAAGAGTAATAGTTTGTATTACTACCTGCAGTTTCATTCTTTATATTTAGTTTTGTGCAGAAACAGTAGGGTCTAGAAGGGTCTTTGCACTGACATATGGACCATGTGATTTCCATCGTTGAACAGTACTGTATGATTGTTGTTAGTATTTTTGTTGAACTAAATTTTACCTTGCTTTTTGTCCACACATGCACATTTTCCAGTTTTTACATATCTTATTTTGTCGCAAATGTGAAACACTTGCACAGTTGAACCCTGCTCATTGGCTTTAGCTGGTGATAATGTCACCCTTGGCAGTGTATATTTGCATATTAAGAGAGCCACAGAACTGCATGTTATAAATACATACAGTTCGTTGAGATTGTGTATGTGTATTTAGGTGTGTGTGTGTGTGTGTATGTGTGTATGTGTGTCCAAACAAATCAAATTTATTAGCCACTGTTCCAGTGTGATGTGATTTTATTGCCTTGGCAGTTGTGGAGGAATTGGAGAGCAGAGTGAATATAACAGAGGGGAAACTATGAGAATGGTAATGTAGTGCAGGTTGTGTGTGTGTGTCCACAACCCCGCTGGAGGTGTTTTCAATCGTTGCAGAATGACTATGAGTTAGCTCACTACTGTGTAGAAAAAAAAAAATCCAATCTTACAACAGTGGCACGTACAACTCTTTAAGTTCTTATCAATGACTTTAACACACATGCAAACAAATGCATTTGCAGACGAACACACATACAGTATATATAGATCTTATATCCAAACTCAGGCACACAGAGGCAAGTCTTAGAAGTTACGAGATTACCATCTCAGTGAACATAAAGAATTAGAATTAGAGACCTGTTTAGAGTCCATGCTTTAACCCATAAAGACCCAGCACTGCTTATGTTAGTAGTTCCAAACTAATTTTTTCTCTATTTTCAGCTTTTATTAAGTGATTTGTCAGCCTTATTAATATGATTCTTGTGCTGTTTCTTTGTATTGAGAATCAGGTATTTTCCTATGTTTAATTCACTGATCATGTAGATGTTCATAAAAGCTCAGATTTAAATTGAAGGTTATTATACCAGACACAGAAATCTCAAAAATTGACTTTTTCAGCAAATATATTAGTAACTGAACATAAACCAAGTGTTTCCATCCACTGTCATTGATCCAACTCCATAGGATTTACTGGTGAATCAATGTTGGAGAAGATGATGATGTTTCCACGGTAACTACAGAGCCTCTATGGAGTCCAAATGGGTCATATTTGATGACCATGCAAAGATGAAAAACTGTATTTTACACCAATTATTTACATGGATTGATAGGATTAGTGGATCAACAGGTATTGAATATTTTAGATCAGTGGATGGTTTTGGTCATCAGTGGCTGTTTTTGAACAAAGATCTGAACAAACAGGTTTATTGTGTGTAGCCATTTCATTTTCAGTTTCACTCCTGTTCGTATCTTTAACTTGTTTCATATGTATAGAAGAAGAAACCATTTCAGCACATCAATAATTTACCCAACTTTAATCCAAACCAGTTCAGTCCAGAAAACCAAATTACATCTCCCCACATATTTTAGCTTTTAAGACTAGTCATAAATAAAAGACACACTGTAGATGAAAGATAACATAAAGATTTTGATAATGAAATCGATGAATCATCAAAGACATCTCATTCATGAATAAGTTATGACAAATAAACATGATTCACAGGCAACGCAAAATATAAAAGTGGTGATGCAGTGCATAAAAGCTCACTTTAACGTGTCCAAGACTGTCCGTTTAGCGAGCTAATGAGTGACTTTTTGAAGTTTTCAGGGATTACTGAGTGTTGTTGGTGGAATTGAGTTAAAGGAGATTCACTCAATTCCTGTTTTTATATGTAGGCAGATAGTTTCAGCTCAGTCTGTCATTTATTGTAAAATATAGAAGGCAAAAGTTCAGCCTAATGCAAAATGTAATGTATTGCATCATAGTCGTAGTCGGTAGACATTACTGTAAACTGATAAATTGCTGTCTCTCCTTTAGAAACAGATCTACCTTTGTATTATTTCTGACTATCAGTGCAAAAGTGTGAGACTGAAAAGACTCCTTTGTGCTATTATTCTCAGCAGCCGAAACCATAATCTACGGATAGCCATTGATGTTTTAGAAACTGGAAAACTTTTCTCCCTTCAAACACCGTTGTGGCTGCACTGACAAATATCTCTGACGTTACACTGTCAGAATTCGGCCAGTTATTCCTCAAAAATGAGAGAAATCCACCACCAAACAGTGAAGGGATGAAATCAGATCTGTTGAATTTCAGAAAAGGCTTCTGATGTCATGAGAAGTACAGTACTTGATCTGATGAGTGATTTACCGTAGAGGCCTGACTGAAATCTTATGTTTGAACTGGTTCCTCCTAACCCTTATATTACTGCTAAAAAATATTTACGTGGGTTAACTGAATTGTTAGTTAGTTTTAATATGAGGAACAGATTTGCATGGCCTCCACTTTAAGGTATTATCATATAATCCAATTTCTGGTAGAGGAGATTGTATTTAAATTGCCTCCGAGATAGATAATACATTCCCTGTAGCAGTTTAGAGCTGTGTTCATTTTTAAGTTGGATTATTCATTTAACCAAAAAGAAAAAAGGAAAAGATTTAAGCTTTACCTGCCAAGTGTTTTCAACTGTGCCTTCCTTGTATATTAATCTCATTAGGGGAGTTCTATAGGAAGTGGGCAAGGCACACTCCATTATTTATGGAAGTGTAATTATCTATGGTGTCACAAGCAGGCAGGAATTTACAGGACCCCGGTTCTGCATCAGCACAATGGCTAGCTAGGTAATGAAGTGAACACACCTCCAGGCCCTACAATACACTATCTGATCTGCTCCACTGTTGCTCTGTGTTGTTTTTTTGTGCTACACTCTTTCACACATCCTCGCCTGCAGTATTCTGTATTTCATGAGTCTAAGCTAATCAAATCGAATCTAGTCTAATGTAATCTAATCTAATCTAATGTAATCTAATGTAATCTAATCTAGTTTGTTGATATAAAATTCATCACATAGAGTATCATCATATAATAATCAATAAAAACACTCCACTATGTTCATTTGTTCCAGCATCTCAGATTTAATGAATGGCTTTGGTTTCTTTGTTGAATATTCTCACTGCAATCTCCGATTCAGTTCATTTCATTTTTGTTTAGAAGAACAGTCTTTATTATGTTAGTATAGTTCGCACGCACGCACGCACACACACACACACACACACACTGGAACTGACCTTCTGCATTTAACCCTTCACTTCAGCATGCAAGAACACACCACACACTTCAAACCAGGAGCAGTGGGCTTGGCATATCAGGCGCCTGGGGAGCAAAAGAGGGGTTAAGTGCCTTGCTCAAGGCCACATCAGCCAACAACTCTATTCAGCAACCCTTCGATTATAAGCCAACTCTCCAGCCGTCTCTCCAGTCAACTCCAACCATGCTTCCAGGCCACGACTGACCAATATCACAAATCAAGACTTTATCATATCAAACATATACATCATATTCTCTCAATGTAAAACTTAATATCCTCAGTTTAAGCAAAACATTCAGACTAAAACCTCTCTGAAGGTATGGACTCAAAGAGGTCATGTGGTGGAAATGAATAAAATAGAAAAAATAGCTTCACAAGGTGATCACAGCTTACACTGGAGTTTTTGCTAAAGGATGTAGAAGTGTGTGTTTGTTATGATTTTCTGGCAAGAGTTGTGCATATGTGTGTGAGAACCTTGAGACAAGTGTCAGAGGAGCAGGATGTGAGCTAAAAATGTATGAACTAAGAAAACAAGGGTCTTGTCTTCAGACATGTAGGTGAATGCTGAAAAAGAACATTCAGTGATTATCCGACTGTGTGTAAATGCGGTAGAATGTGCAGTTCTATCATACTCTATAGAACAGTGGGTTTACTGGAAGCAGTTATTGTGGGGGAGCAGCTCAGGAAACACCTCTTTGTCACTGTATTTTGCTGTGTTTCCTAATGTTACTCATGGGTATTGAACAAACATTTATCATTATAATAGTTCTGAATGATCTGCCTCTGTATTTCTGGAACCTTTTTGTCAAGTAGTGATTTCATACTTGTGGTAGCCTAATTATCAATATGAACTATTTTTTTTTAGCGTAATAACATTTTCGTCCATATTACCCAGCTCTAGTTTTAAATATGTGCAGAAAATAATTAGTATTTCCTTTGGTATATTTTCTGCCTGTCATTTGGAATACTGCTGCAAGGCACAAATACATACATGTAAATGTTGTAAATACTGTATGGTCTCATTTTATTAGAGAATAGACAGGGTTAAAAAAAAGTTCATGGCTGGCCTGATGTGTTTAGTGTACACGCAGCATTTTAGTACCTGTGTGAGAGAGAGAGTCAGTTAAAAGGTGTTATTAGTATACAGTATGTGCAGGTTATTGTGAGTGTGCCAAGAAAGAGACATTTAAAGACTGATAGAGAAGAAAGAGGCTTCACAGCTAAAGGAAGGCAGAAGCAAAGACAGGAGTCAGCCAGACCGGCCAGCTTCCCTTCCAGGCCTGGTATTTCACTGTGTGTACAGACTTAGCAGCAGTTTCCACAGCAGCTGCTGCAGCAACGATGGGGTCATTTACATATAAATGAAAGTTGCCGATCACACGCTGCTGACCCCATTTATTTCAGCGGACAGACAGACAGGCAGGGAAGGCAAGCGCCAGCGAGTTGCCGAATTACTCCAAATTACCGCATTTCCATCTCCACATCAGGCCTGTCAGGCCTGCAACTATCGTCCCGGCAGTTTTTTCACTTCCTCTCCTCCTCCACGCACCCACCACCAGGTCTGGAGTGACTCTAATTGGCAGTGGTGAATTTAAAGGACCTGTCAGTGGCTGAGGCTGTCACCACCCAGGACAGCACAGCAAAGAAACAACATAGCTAGCTTATCACAGCACAGCATTGCACTGCATAGCATAGAAACAACACAACCAGGTTAGTATAGCACACAAACAGCATAGCAACGTTTGTACATCACAGCAGTGGGAGAACACAGCTCAGCATCACTCAGCATCGTATAAGGGACACCGTGGCTCATCAGGCCCAAGTTTATGTTGGATGTTTCCTCCTGTGGCTCTCTCAGATTTCCTCTGCCAGGTTTTTGTTTTTTTTTGTGAGACTTTTCTTTGCTTCCATTTTCTTTTTGTTTACTTTGACTTGTTTCAACCTTGGCTTCTAATCTTTTCTCTGTCATTTTCTTCTCCCATACGACATTCTCACAGCACTGGTTTGAATGAGCATCTGGATCTGAATCCTGAACCATATGCCTTAGTAGCATCTTCATTTCACTACTTCCATACACATGTGACCACACACGTGCGCACGCGCGCGCACACACACACACACACACACTTAAATACATCAGTGATATTTGTATTTTTTTCAAGGCAGATTAATGCTGCAGGCCCACATGATCTTAATGACACAGGTGTGTCGTATTCCACCCCCCCCCCCCCTTTTTTTTTTTCCTCTTATGCAGAATATTTCATTTGTCCAGCAACGCTAATTTCCTCATGCACATAGTGAATATCCTGAATACTGCAGGACTTCTTTACATTGCCCTGCCAAAGGATACTGTATATGATGTAGTGAGCATGTATGAAAGTGAAATGAAATGAAAAATATTGTACTAGTACTAAAACCAAACCTTTAAAATAGATCTCCAACAGGTTTATCACTTGCTGTTCAAAACCAATTTTCAATGTTGTTAAAATGTTCTAAAGTAACTTTAACTAGTAACTGAAGTTACTATTAACACTTAAGTTATGATTAATGATCATGATTAACACTGTCATTTAAAAAAAAAAAGTGTATATATATATATATATATATATATTAGCTAGCTAGCATTTAGCATTAACAATCATCACTCTTGGTGCTCCCCCAGCTCTTAGTTATGGCTACTCCAGTCCCTTCTTTTACACAGCCGTCATGCCCATGCATAGGCTTATTGTTACTGCATTTGTAATGTAGCAAAGTAAGTTTGTGGAAATTAATTGTGTTATAAATTGAACTGTTAATAAAAAGGACACTCAACAGGAGTCCTCTCTCTATAGACTCTTCCCAGCACTCTGTAGCACTGAAATTAATAATAGCTGCAACATGGTATAGAAATATAGGAAAAAAATAGATCATGCAGGACAGGGGTGTCAAATTAATTTTAGTTCAGGGGCCACTTTCAGCACAATATGAGCTGAGATGGTCCGAAGCAGTAAAATAGTGGAAAAAGTAGTTACATTATGAAAATGTTTACATCTACAAAGTTTCTTTAAAAATGTGACTAACACAAACAACTTGATAGGTCATAAGAAAAATAATTGCAATTTTGACACTATTATGCCTCATCTTGTCATTTACACATATACATTACAATTTACAGATCACAGTGGATTTACAAATACACAAAACATTTAGTAACAGGCAGAATATTGTTAAAATATTGTTAAAATCTTCTCTTAAGACATAACAGGCTATTCATATTTGTTCAAGTTATTTGAATCGTTTGTAAAGATTTTCATGCAATGTTAGTTTTTTTCCCCATTACAACAAAGAGACAAAATTTTAGTTGACATAATTGATAGGTTATAATCATAGTATTTTACTGGTCTGACTGGTCACTTGAGATGATATTGGTCTGTAGTTGGAACCTGAATTAAAATGTTATTAACATTTAGATTTTTTTTATATCTTCAGTTACTTCAATTTTTGCATTTCACAAATTAATTCCTTGGCCAGATTGGACCTTTTTCCAGGCCAGGTTGGGTCCATGGGCCGTATGATTGACACCTGTTATGTAGGAAATTAAGATCAGATGAGTCCAGTATATCACGCATCATATCACATACACACAGATAAGGGTATCACCTACTCTAAAAATGAAGACAGGTAACTGACGCACAGAAAGGCAGTAGAGCTAGTGTTTGTAGCAGCTTTATTTATCAGGTAAAGCAGCATCTCTCAGTATGTATTTGTCTATTTCCTGTCCCATTCTTGGTTAGCCAAGCACACACCCTTATTAGTTCATTAAAAGCAGTCTGTCGCTACTGCTTGACTTGTGTATAAGCAAGGCAAAGAAAGGCAGGAAAGAAAAAGGGAGAGATTCAAAACACCACTCTCTAATTACTGAAGATTGATGCATCCAGCGAACATCCTGGTAATCAGTGTTGTTTTTATTTGTTTAATGGTAGGACAGGGATCACAGGCAGGCTGACCCTCTGTGATCATTAACAGAATTAATGCAGGCAGAAGCACAGGCATCTCCTCTCCGCTTGTTTGGTCTGGAAGCGAGTGTCAGAGTGTTGCTTTGTGAATGCATATGGCTTTGTGTGTGCACATGTTGGTTTACATTGGAATTTGTTTACATCACTGACGACAGATTAACCAACCGTTCAAACAGATAGATTCACTTAAAGAGACAGATATTTCTCAGCATGTCCGCACTAGACTGGACACCGTGAGTTATGCCAACAATGCTAGAGTGAAGTGTAATAATAAACAGATAATACTAAAGGACTCTTATCTAGTTTTATACTGTTAATGGAGCAAAATTATTCTCTGTTACAGATAACTGAACATGTTTATGCCTGCAGGTTATTCTAGAGTGTTATTGTATAGTCTGTGTTAATGTATGTTTCTATAGTCAATTTGTTTATGAAATATGTTAATGTTAGTTGAGATAATGTAGATGTCAAGGAAGATACTGTTTATATATTTAAAGGTTTTTAAAGACCTGTACAAGCCAGTATCGCGTGTTTGTCTTGAGTTAAACCGGCAGCGTATACATGGAAATGGGCAAAGTCATGGAAAAATGGAGGGCAAAGTGTAAGGGAGGCAGCCACTCGAAAAGATGGTTCTCTAATTTCATGTTAATTAATTAATGTACTGTACAGTAGCAGTTTGCTGCGGATCTCCAAGCTGCCCCGAGGGGATGACATGCTATGTAACTGGCAAATGTCATGACTCCCACTGACAGAAGGAAGACAGAGATGGGTCAATGAGTAATTATAGCTGAGAAAATAGACTTAAATGTTAACTATTGATACAGCGAGTATGGAGTTGGCTGATGTAATGCCAAACATACCTGGTAAACTGTGGGTCAAAATGGATTTCTATGATTTGTTCATAAAATTATGTCGAAGCACAAGCTTTATGCAACGTGTGTCTTAAGCTCAATGTTTAGGAAACATTTTAGATTTGGCATTGAAGAGAAAAGTCTGTAACATAAGAGCTGCAGAAAATGCTCTTAAGCCCAACTGTATATACTGTATGCTGAGTTTGTGTGACATGCACATCTCGGATGAAGAAGTGGGAGTAAAATATGCAAAGGTCTAAATCCTCTCTTCATCTTCATCAGGAGCTCTTAAGACTCTCCATAGCACGTTTTCTCTGGTGACCACATTTTTCTACTATTGGAGCTTCTGCAGCCTGCTTGTAAATGAAACATATAGAATGATTAGAGCAATGAATCATGTGTTTCAGTAGTTTGCACTGTGTTGGTATGTCTGAGATGTTAATGAAGGCCAAAAATTGCCTGTGTGCTATTTCCCCAAGAAGAGACTTTAAAAATGCAAAAGGAGAGTTGGCAAGATCCTGAGTTAAGTTTAAGAGAGAGGGAGAGACTGCAAAGGAGCAAATAGCTCAAAAAGGTAAGGTAGTGATGAACTATTTTTACACCCAACAAACGAGTTCATATATCCAGGCTTTTAAACCATAAAGACCCAAATGTCCACCATTGACCAAAAGCATCTACTGAGCTAAACTGCTGATCAACTAACCTTGTTCTATGCAGTTTGTCATCTTTTCATGGTCTTCAGATATGACCCATTTGGACCTTCCAAGGCTCCGTAGTGAATGTGAAAACACCGACATCTTCTATAACATTGATTCATCAGTAAAATCCATGGAGTTGGACCAATGACAGGATGAAGACACTTGTTTTATGCTCAGTTAATGATATATTTTACTGAAAATGTCACTTTTTCTTCAGTTGTTTTAATACAATAACCTTTGAACTTTTATGAACATCTACATGCTTAGTCAATTAAACACAAGAAAATACATCATTTTCATTGAAAAAAAAATGCTAAGTTCAGAGGGTAATATTATAATAAATGGTGATAAATCACTTAGGAAAGGTTAAATAGAGAAAAAAAAAATCATTGGGGAACTGCCACACAAGTCAGACTGGGTCCTTATGGGTTAAGGCACAGGTAAACCCACTGAATCTTCAGTGGAAAAAAAAAAGGGAACAGGAATCAGAAGAAGCTGTTCTATTTTAACATCAGTGAAGTATACGGCCCGTTAGGAAGGACAAAATGTTTGTTGCACTTTGATATTAAATACAATAAGTACTTTTCCTGCCTGGCTGTGTACGCACACCACTCAATATTGTATCACTTGAAGCTAAAAATTTTGTGGGTTTTTTTGTCACTGCCAATCACAGCTGGAGATGATAAATACCTGTGACTTCTGCAAGGTCATTTTACCCAAGAACAAAGGCTGATTGCTGGTGAAGACAAGACTTAAGACATTAGTGGTGTGTTTGTCCGCTGTGAAAGGGGCAGTAGACTGTGGTGCTTTCCATTACACAACAAATCTATACTTGGGAATCAAAACTTGGCTAAAATCCTACTTTTACACAGCTAAAGTTTCTTTCTGCTTTTCGTCTAGTTTTCTTTTGCATGTATCCGCAGACAGCGACATAGACGGACATGTCTGAGGAATGTGAAACATGGAGACCTTGAAGGCATTTTAAACCGCGGCTGTCCTACTGTCCTACCTCAGGCTAACCTCCAGCAGCCCCGGCGATGTAGTGTCAGCAATGACATTGGGATTCTATTAGCAGGTTGTGCGAGGCGCTGGCCCCCTGCCCTGTGGTGAGACCTACCATTGATCTGTCATGGGAGATGGCTGCTCCCTGCTCCTCTCTCCCATAGGGCTCAATTTGAACCTTTCCAAAAACCAGGCCCGAAACCTCGGCTTGAAAATCTACCTGGGGAGCAGAGAGTGGAGAGAAGAGAGCTCAAGGTCAGACGTGACACCAGTGTGCAGATAAAGACGACTGGGTGTAGTTGACACCGGCCATAATGGCCAGTGAAAAGTGAGGTTATTTGTTATTGATTCCCAATGAGCGAAATCACCAGGTCTATATAGTGCTGTTTATGGCTGCGAAGGGGTTGAACGTGTGTGGCTCAGAGTAGCCTCTGAAGGACAGAGAAAAGAAATGAAACTCTCTCTCTCTATCTTAGAATCTCTCTCTCTTCTGCTGTTTTGAATGGGTGCATAGTGATCTGTTTTCCCAGCCAGCCTCATTTGTATTTTTACTGAATTACCCCGGATGCGCAACCTGAACCCACTTAAGCATGTCACTTAGCGTTTGTTGAAGTTAGCGGAGACAGGGCCCTCATCAGGTTTCAATGAGGGAGGCTGTGGCTAAGTGGCCACTTGTCATGTTTATTTATTTCATTTTTTTCCTGATTCCCACATGATGTCTGTGTTTACTGTCTGAACTGTTTAGAAAGAAATATATGACCAGAGGAAGAGACAAAGGCCAACAATGCACATGAGTGCTGCATATTATTTGCTGTCTTTCATAAACTAGTGACTCTGACTTTTTGCTTTGAGATGGCTGATATTTTTAGTTGTGAGTCTTGAGCACATTCTATTTAAGTACAGCGAGAGGTTAAACACGCAAAATCAGCCTTCCCTCGTTCTGGAGATATTTGAATAATTTTTAATAAAATGTGTTTACATATAGTCATGGAGTCTTTTAATCCTTTTTGACTCACACAGTATGAATCAACGAGGAGAAACACAGGGGTGTATGTGAATTAACAGTATGAAAGTACAAACAGAACAGAATATTGAAATTGCCCCCACGGGCGATTCTCGGCTGTGCTGTGGCAGCGAGACACTTCCTGGTGCTGCTCCATTTTATATGTATGAAAATCTCTCATGGATCCATGATATACATTATAGATGAGGGCTCCCGTTCTGCGCTCCAGTCACTGGAGCAGAATTTTCCATGATACGCACACCCACACCCACACCCACCACCATCTCCTCCCCCCAGTGCCGCCCTCTCCTCTTCTCTCCTGCCTTTCTCTCATCCCTCTCTCCATTCATTTCTCCTTCCATATGCCCTCCCATTGGAGCGCCGTTTCATCCATCCCCAGCTCCCTTTCATCCCTCTCCAGCCCTTTGGTCTCTTATCATTTCATCCTTCCATAAGTCAAACCTTACATCTTTACTTCCACTCATCAGTCCATCCTTCCTTCACTTATTTCGCCCCACCCCCATAGCATGAAGCAGGCGAGGAACATGTGACCAGAGAGGTGGGAGCCTGCTGGGCCTTCCCCCGCAGTGCCACCATACGTTGATTTGTCTCCTCCGGTTCCATATTGATTTTGTTTTAAACAAGGGAAAAATACAAGAAGAATGAGGTGCTGGAGGTGACATGAAATAAAAAAAAAAGAAGTAAGGAGGAAAGGGAGTGAAAAGGAGGAAAGAGAAAAGAAGAAAAGTGCTTCTATGCATCACATCTATGAGTTAGAGAGTTCAGAGTATTATCAGGAGGTTACTTTACAGAGGGTGAACTCAAAAAGAAATGGGCAGAGGAAGAACGATGGTGCAGAAATAGAGGGAAAGTGTGAGGTCCTTTATTTAAAAATCCCTTTTTTATTCCCACCCTTTACTTTGTGCTTGTTAAATGAGTTCTGAGGTTGGCTATGTGGCAAATGCATCTCATTCTACATCTTGGTACAGTTGCTGCCTTAAAATGATTCTCTGCTTAGTTCAATTTAAGTTGTGTGCAGAATAATCGATCCCCCCATTAATTCTACTTAGCCGAGTTTCACAGTACAAGCCTGAGCTTGACTGGTCCACCAAGGCCAGCGCTGCTGAATGGCTGACCTTTACACGGCTCGGACTGCCATTGATTTTCAGCAGGACTTATTTCATGAACTGGGGTTTGGGACAGGGCACCCAGATGAAGATGAACTATGAGGCAAAATCGGTTCCTTTGGCACTTTCCATTTTCTCTGCTCTTCACTTTTATTTCTCTCTTTTTTTCTGTCCTCTTTATGTTGGAATACGAACTATATACCCTATTGGCTGAGCTCTGTGGGTGGTGTAGTCTGAGAGCAAAATAAAGCGGCCCCTGTGTGACCCCCCCTTGAGTTAAGAGCCCCCCATGTCTTTTCTGTGAAGTGGCGTGTGTGTATATTTGATGTTCGCTCTTAATGTCTGTGTATGTACGATTCTGTCTATACTTTAGTGTATGTAGGCTACATTGTTAAGTGCTTTAGGATGGCTTTCTCTGTGACATGGCCCCTTGGTATTTGCAGTGAGGAAATAATGCAAAACAGAGAGTGTGAACAAGCCATTAGAGCTCCCAGGACTGCCCTCAGAGCCAAAGAATTGACAAAAACAATCCTGACCTCATGAAAAGACAGCTACGACATCTGTATCACGACCACATGGGGGAGGAGGAGAGAAAAGAGAGAGAGAATACATCTTAAATCCCTAATGTGATTTCAGCAAGATTTGCGGTCCTATATTGCACTGTGTTAAACCTTTAATTTTGAGAAAAATGTGTTCAGATGAACATTGCCAAAATGAATAACTTAATAAATAATAAACGCTAAGACAAAAAGCAGGCGGAAGTGTAGGCAGCTCAAGTTCATCTGGAGTGCAGTGAGAAGCTCTCATCCTCGCTGTCTGCTCTGTCTCCGTGTCTTCATGCTTGGCTTGGATTAGCTGTACATCAGTGACTGTTGACTGTAAAAACGTATTTAAATTTAATACCCTCTCATGAATACATGCATGTATAGAAATGTCCCTGGATGGTGGGTGGTGCCGGAGCAGGTGAGGTCATGGCCTATCACAGGTGGTGTGATATGGAGCAGGATATGATACATGGATGGTGGTGGTGGTGTAGAGGTGTATTCCATTTAGTTTTTTTACCTCTTAAAGTAGACATCGCAGCTTAATATGATCTGGCCTATTGGCTTGAGTGTGGTTCCATGTTGGACCTGTGGGGACATCTGAAGGTAACCCAAGGACAGACACAGTTAAATAGACCCACAGGACTCAATCAAAAATGCAACCGACTCCAATATGAACCAAGCAGGGGACTCCATACATGGCACACTGTTCGGTGAAATTTGATATATTCTGTTGGTTACTGTGGACATGGCCTTAGAAGTCTTTGTTTTATATAACACATGTCTATGGGTCATTCAGGACTTTCACATTTATTACATGATTTCTATATCACAATTCTTAAGTTAATACATGATTTTGATCATCTGTATAGATCTTTCAGTATATAAACAGTTAAACAGAAACATTTTATCATTATTTCCACGTTGGTTACCACCCTTTGACTCATTTACTCATCTTTTTGTGCCTCATTCTGAATTTAGGACCTATTTTGAAAGTGTACCTTAGTCCAAAATTCTAGATAAAACATATCTGACCCATTTTCTTTCTTTCTTTTTTCCCCCCTAAATTAGGACACATTTTGAGCTTGTAACAAGAATCTTTTTTTTTTTTTAAATTTTGTGCCTCTTTTGAATATTTCAACATTAGGGTCAATATATTTTAGCCATATCTGCCATGTTCAAAAGCCATACAGAAATGTAATTCATCTCACATTAGGATTCATGTAATTTAATCCATAAAAAAAAAAAAAAAAAAAACATATTATTATTAATGTGTGCAAAATTTTGTTTTCCGCCTCCAATTTTGTGTCTGTTGGCTTAGTTATAAAGGGAATACACAGATTATTAATTTTGAAAAGTGCTTTTTTTTAACGCAAATGTACAAGAACCATAAAAGTACAGCATATTTTGCATCTTTTACCCAGTACCTTTCTCTGCTCAGTAGAACTAAAGCCATACAACATAGATTTTCTTTTTTTCCCTACCTCTCTTTGATTAGATTACCTGACATCTTTCTAAACATAGACCTTTAAATTTGAGCACTTTCCAGTTATTTAATTGTTCAGGCTGATGTTGCAATTGTGATTTGAATAATTGGCCAGCCCTATTTTGTATGTACCAAAATTTTATGCTAATGAAATCTTTTATTTTTCATAAAGTGCATTTGCATAATAGAACTATTGTTAGGCTCAAATGTCAATATCGTGACACCCCTTGTGTCTCTTGATGTGCTACAGTTTGTGACACACAGCCTTTTACATGTGTGTGGTGAGGTTTTTACATTGGTCAAATGCCATCAAAGTTTTCAAGGCTGGAGCAAAAATGCATGTCTGAAAGAAGCACTCACATTTCTGGTCAGAAGAAGAATCACACTTGCTTTTGCTTTTAAACACACACACACACACAC